>PVIC010035021.1:0-19272 GCA_004025085.1 Thryonomys swinderianus | reverse complement strand
CAAGGTCCTGAGTTCGATCCCCGGTAACCACATAGAATGCTGGGCGTGGAGACACGCCCACCAACAATCAACACCGCATACCACAGTGCCGGACGTGGTGGCTCACGCCTGTCATCCCAGCACTCGGGAGGCAGAGACGGGAGGATTGCTGAGTTCGCGGCGGCTTGCCTGGGCACCATAGTGAGCTCAGGGCCAGCCTGAACTACAAAACGAGACCCTGTCTCAAAAGCAAAAAAAAAAAAAAAAAAAAAAGACATGGTCGGGCCGGAGATTTAGCGCAGTGGTTCTGCCGCCTGCCTCACAAGCGCAAGGTCCCTGGTTTGATCCCCGGTAACCATATACAATAATACCGGACATGGTGACTCACAGCCACCAGCAATCAGAACCACACACCACAATGTCGGGCGTGTTGGCTCACGCCTGTCATCCCAGCACTCGGGAGGCAAAGGCAGGTGGATTGCTGTGAGTTCGAGGCTTGCCTGGGCTACATAGTGATCTCAGGGCCAGCCTAAACTAAAAAGCAAGACTCTGTCTCTCTTTAAAAATAAATTTAATTTTAGGGGCTGGGGATTTAGCTCAAGTGGTACCGCGACAATCTTGGACACACAAAGGCCCAAGTTCGATCCCCAGTACCGCAAAAATAAATTAATTAATTTAATTTAATTTGAATTTTAGAAATAAGTGTTTTGGAGGCCGGGGATTTAGCTCAAGTGGTATCACAGCTACTTTGGAAGCACAAGGGCCCGAGTGCAATTCCCAGTACCACTAAAAAAAGAGATAAATAAAAATTAAAAATAAAAGAAATAAGAAGTGTTTCTTTCCTTTGGTCTTTTCAGGCAGTACATAGTCCAGGTTGGTCCTGAACTCATGGCAGTCCTGCTGCCTCAGCCTCCCAAGTGCTGGGATGACAAGTGTGTGTTGCCACACTCATTTTACAAATAAAAAATAATTTCTTTGATGGTTACCTTGAGTTTCTTGAATTGTCAGTTTTATGGTCCCTTCTAATAAGAAACACTACATGGATCATAGATAATTGCATAATATAAATTGAAATTTATAATAATATGATCAAAAGGTAAAATTTCCTAACAATAATGGTGATCATTGTATAGTTTTAAATAAATATTCCTCTGTAGAATCTTAAAATAATAAGAATAAATGGGACAAGGAGAAACCTTAGTGTGATACATAGGTGTATACTCTTGGTGGTTTGAATTTGAGGCCAGCCTGGGGTACATAGTGACCCTGTCTCAAAAAAAAAAGAAAAAATTAGTAGTGCATAGACCTTTCATTTGACTGAAGAATAACTAAGATGCTTTTTTCAAATGGTAGAGAGCTAACTGTAAGGTTAAACAAAATGAAACAAATGTGGGATCATTGTTCTGAGTGAAATATAAATATTTTTCCAATTGAAAATACCACTAAGCAGTCACAAAGCAACCTAAGGCATTACTGTGTTTGAAGGTATAGAAGAATATTGTTGGAAACTAAATTTGCTTTTCCGATAAAGGAGTAAAATGCAAGTTTCATACAAACAAAATATTTATTGAGTTTTGAAAAAAATGACTGTGGCAATGACTATACAAGTGTAAAACTACCTTTCTAATTGCTTTTCCAGTACCAAGGATTGAAGTCAGGATCTTGAACTTGTCAGGCAAGTGAACACTACTGAGCTACACCCTGGCCCTGTAAATCTATTTTTTTTAGTTCATTTTCATCTTTATTGGGACATTGCATATACACATCGTGATCACACTCAATATTGGGAATTGGTACCAGTATATGACATGATTTAATTCTCATTTTTTCCCGTTCCCCCACCCACCCCACGACCCTCCACCCTCTAAATACATAAGCTTTGTTTCCCTTTTTTATTACCATCACTCCTCCACATTTCCCTTTGAATGTTTTCTTTTTCACAATATCCATCAGACATTCTAGAACTTATTAACATCCTCAGTTTTTCATACCAGAGAATGATACGATATTTACACATCTGTGACCTGTTTATTTCACTTATGAGTATGTTCTGAAGGTATGTCCATTTGAGTATAAATGACTCAAACTTATCATTCTTTAAGGCACAGTAATACTCCATTTCATAGGAAAACCACATCTTTTTTTACCCAGTTGATGGGCATTTGGGTTGTTTCCAAGATTTAGCTATCACAAACTGAGTTGCTATGACATATGTTCATCCTAGCACTGGGGAGGCTGAGGCAGGAGGATACCTGCGAGTTCGAGGCCAGCCTGAAGTACATCGCTAGACCCTGTCTCAAAAATCACTCTGAGGGGGCCGGAGGGTTAGCTCAGTGGTTCCGGCGCCTGCCTCGCAAGCGTAAGGACTGAGTTCGATCCCCGGTTACCACATATAATGCTGGGCGTGGTGGCTCACGCCTGTCATCCCAGCACTCGGGAGGCAGAGACAGGAGGATTGCTGAGTTCGCAGCGGCTTGCCTGGGCACCATAGTGAGCTCAGGGCCAGCCTGAACTACAAAGCAAGACCCTGTCTCCAAAAAGCAAAAAAAAATAAAAATAAAAATAAAATCACTCTGAGATCCAAACATGTTTATGGGCAGCGGTGGCAAAGCAAAGCCACCGCCCGGTGGGAATACTTTGCTGTCCCAGTCTACAGGTTTAGCGGCTTCTGGGTCTTCCGTTCGTTACTTCCTCACCAGCAGCGCCGGTTACAGGGGCTTTCATTAGGCCCGAATCAGCAGGGCCCATTGCCCGTCTTTGCAGAAACCGTTCCTCACTGCATCTCCGCCCCGCCCTTGCTAATTCAGTCTCCCTCGCCGTGCATTAGCGCCGCGGGTGCTGAGCCGAGGGCCGAGGAAAAGCTCCCTCGCGGGGGCCGGGCCGGGCAGGAGCCAGACACCATCCGCGCGCGAGTCCAGCCCTTGGGCGGCAAGCTGTACCGGAAACTTCCCCGACCGCTACTGCAGCATTAAGGAGGCTGAGGCAGGAGGATCGCAGCAAGTTCGAGGCCAGCTTGGGCTGCACATGAGTTCAAGGCCAGTATGAACTGCACGGTGAGACCGTGACTCAAAAGAAAAAAATAAAGTGCTGAGTAGCCAGGACCAGGGGTTCCCCGAGTCTGAGCCCCTAGCACTCGCCCGTAACCTTTCCGAGTGGCGCGTGTTTCCAAAGGGGACAGTCACCCGCGCCTTGCGGACCACCTCCAGAGCCCCGGTCCGCCTCCCGCCAGCAGCGCCCTGCCCCGCTGTGCGGAGACACACGCGCTCTTTGGTTTGTTCGTTTGTCGTTTCGTGGTGCCGTGGCTGGACCCGGGCGCCGGTGGCTGCGAGGCAGGCGCGGCACGATCCCCGGCGCCAACGCCACGTCCCCTCCGCCCACTCGCCCGCTCACGGACACGCGGGCTCTTCAAGACTGGGCCGCCCGGCGAGCACGAGGTCCTAAGTTCGACCCCTGGTACCGGGGAAAGGAGGCCGCCTGGGAAGGAACGCGTGCGTGGCTGAGTGCCCCGGCCCCGAAGACTCAGCCTACCCCATGCCAGTCGCCCTCCTCTGCCCGCGCAGCCAGGTTTGTGGGAGGCAGCAGGAAAGGGGAGCGGGAGGACACCTTCCTTTCCCTCCGGGGCACGTCTTCCCTCGCTGCCCCGATGTGCGCTTTCCTCCTCTGCCAGGCGGTGCCAACAGAGCTAGAGCAGAACCCAGGCTGACGCGGGAGGAGGGTGCTGCCAGGAGAGAGGTCAGGGACGGGTTTCCCTGAGGAAGTGAAGCCGGGCACCGGGAATTCCAGCACTCCGGGAGGCTGAGGCAGGAGCACTACAAGTTTGGTCCCATCCTGGATGAGACTCCGTCTGAAAATCAAAACATTACAAAGGGGTGGGGACATGGTTCAGCGTGAAGGCCCTGGGCTCCCTCCCGTACCGAGCCAAGAGAGGACAGTCAGTAGAGGAGACGCGAGCGACCGTGGGGGAGGGGTGCATTTCGGAAGGCGCACGGCGAGGGCCAGCGCAGAGACGCGCAGGGGCGCGGCTGGAGCTGCTGAGGCCGGAGATCACTTCCGAGGCCTGTGTGGCCTCGCCGGGCTGGAGGACACAGCCAGGGGCCAGGGGCCGAGGCTGGCCCGTCGCGAGTTCGCTGCGTCTTCGTGGGGCGCGGGCAGCGAGCAGTGCGGTCCGGAGCTCCTGGACAGACTGGACCGGAAGCTGTCGGTGTGGAAGGACGGTGGGCAGCGTGGAGACAGCCGCGGTGTCACAGTTAAAAGCAGTGTAAAGGGCAGGAGATTGAGCTCAGTGGTTCCGGCACCTGCCTCGAAAGCGCAAGGCCCTGAGTTCGATCCCCGGAAACCACATACAGTGCTGGGCGTGGAGACTCGCGCCCACCAGCCATCAATACCACACACCACAGTGCCGGGCGTGGTGGCTCACGCCTGTCGTCCCAGCACTCGGGAGGCAGAGGCAGGAGGATTGCTGAGTTCCAGGCTTGCCTGGGCTCCATAGTGAGCTCAGGGCCAGCCTGAACTGCAAAGCGAGACCCTGTCTCAAAAAAAAAAAAAAAAAAAAAAAAAAAGATACAGTCAGGTGTAGTGGTACATGCGTGTCCATCCCAGTATTTGGGAGGCTGAGGCAGGAGGATTGCCGCGAGTACAAGGGCAGCCTGAACTACACAGTAAGGCCCTGTTTCAAAAGGCCAGAAAGAGAGAGAAGAATTGGAAGAAAGGAAAGGAAGCGTGTATGTCTTGCACATCCGCCTCCGTGGACTGAAATCCAAACTCCCTGGGCCGGCGCGCCCGCCTTGCCTTCCTGCTGCTCTCCTGTGTCTGAGCGAACGACACAGGTCGCTGAGCTCCCCTCTCGCCACCTGGTCCTGCATGTGTCAAGGGGCCCGCGCCGCTCACATCCCGGAGCTCTTGGCTGGGGAGGGAGGGGCATGGCGGCCTGGGGCTGGTGAGGCCAGGTCCGCGGAAATTAGTGGAGTCCCCACCACCAGCGTATGAGTGCCAGTTCCGGTGTGCGGCCGAACCAGTCTCCCCCGCCTCAGCAGTCAGAGCAAAAAAACTCAGGCTGACTGCGGCTCACGATCAATACAGCTCCCGAATAAAAGCGGCCAGGCGGGGTCTGGGATTTAGCTCCCACCTCGCAAGCGCCGGAGTTCGACCCCCGCTAACAAATTTTTTAAAAAGCAGCCAGCAGCGCGGCCTGAAATTCGCAGGATTGCCGCGGGGTGGCGCCAGCGCGCAAGCTCCTCGGCCGCCGCGCGTCTGGATCCGGCGCGGGCGGCGCGGAGTTAGCAGACCCGGCTGGCCCGGCCGGCGCCGGCGCCCTCTGCGCAGCTGGCTGGACACGCCGCGAGCAGCGAGCCTCTGACCCGCCGCCGGCCCTCGCGTCCCGGCTGCCCGGCCTCAGGTCGCCTGTGCCTGTGTCCCTCTTCATGAGTGCCAGGGGTGTAGGGCGGCGCGCCAGAGCCCTTTGCAGGATACCAGATGGCCCAGGGCGGTGGCCACTGGCAGGGCAGCAGGTGGGCCCCGGGCGGCCCCAGCGTCCACTCCGCGCCGTAGAACCCTCAGGCCTGGACTCGGCCACCGTGTGAGCGGCAAAGCTTTCAGTTGAACCCTCAAATGCGACAGACCGTCCTCACTTGGCACCTAAATCACCAGGTCGCTGGCTCCATCCAGCCGTGCCTTTCTGGTCCGCTCTGTTCCAACACAAGACAGGGCCCGTGGAGATGCACACCTGTCCTCCCAGCACCCGGGAGGCTGAGGCAGGAAGATCGCCTGGGCTGTATGGAGATCCGGGGCCCAACCCCTAACCGAAACCGTGACCCAGTCGAACAGGTCCCCGGAGCTCAGAGCCTCTCCGAGCCTCGAGAAGGACCTTTGAGTTGCACTTGAGCCAAAGGCCTCATAAATTCAGCCCCGGGGCCCACCGCCCGGCGGCTCCAAGCACAGCCTGTAGACGCCTGTCTGCGGCCCCTCGAAGGCACCCGCAGCCGCAGCCGCAGCCGCACCCGCTCTCGCTGTCCGCCGGCTTCTCCGCCTAGGAGGCGGCCGCGCCGCGCGCTGCGCAGAGGGCGATCGCGGGGGTGGATCCTGGCGCCTGGCGCGCGCCTCGTTCCCCGTTACCGCGATTTACCGTCTTCCAGGGCCGCAGCCGGCGCAGTGTGCGCCCGGGGCAGCTCGGAGGTCGGAGGGAGGGAGAGACGCCTCAGAGGCGGCGGACAGCTCTCTCGTTCCGTGCGCGTGCATGGGCACACACGTGTGCACACACAGCCCTGTGCGACGGCGCCCAGGCATCTGCAGCTGCTGGACCCGATGCAGCCTCCGTGACCGGAGACGGGGACGCAGGGCCTCCCGGGCCACAGCAGGGACCTCTCGGCCTGCGGTCACATGAGCCCGGATGTGCCTCCTCACACTCACACGTACTTAGGCAGTCACACACACGCGCACTTGCACAAACACATGCATAGACACAGCACCTCATACAGGCTCATAAGCATACACGTCCACATTCACACCCCCACATTCACACATTTCAAGAGCAATTGAAAAATATGGAAAATTTTGTTGTTGTTGTTGTTGTTGTTGTTGTTTTTTGAGACAGGGTGTGGCTTTGTAGTTCAGGCTGGCCCTGAGGTCACTATGTAGCCCAGGCAAGCCTGGAACTCAGCAATCCTCCTGCCTCTGCCTCCCGAGTGCTGGGATGACAGGCGTGAGCCACCACGCCTGGTGAAAATGTTTAATTTTTAAAAGATGTATTGCCAAGCATAGTGCTGCACACCTATCATCCCAGCGCTCGGGAGGCTGAGGCAGGAGGATCATCATGAGATTGAGGCCAGTCTGGGCTGCCCAGTGAGTCTCAAAAACAAACCCAAAAAACAAAAACAAAAGCATATTGTAGTAAAGACACATCAGCACGGATCTCCTCCGAGTGTGCCCTCCCCGCAGGCACGCTGGTCCTGCCGCGCCCCTCGCCTTCCGCAGCAGCTATAGAGACCTTTACCTTGAGTGTCTTTACTTGTGCTGTCCTGGCTGCCTGCGTGTCCTGAACGGATTCAAAATAATTCCTTCTCATCATCATTTTGACTTTGGGGAAGAGCCAGAAGTCACATGGTGCCGGATCCGGTAAGTGAGGTAGATGAGGACACGGCATCATGTTTTTATGAGCCCTTTTCTATCGGGCAGTGCTCGGCAGCAGCAGTCAGGGAACAGGACTTCGGGAACCGCCTCAGAAAGGGGCACAGGCCGGGCGCGGTGGCTCCCGCCCGTCATCCCAGCACTCGGGAGGCAGAGGCAGGAGGATTGCTGAGTTCCAGGCTTGCCTGGGCTACATAGTGAGCGGAGGGCCGGCCTGAGCTACTAAGAGAGACCCTGCCTCAAGGAGGGAGGGCACAGAGGATGCGATGCGTGTGTTCAAAGCCAGGGAGCTTCAGAGGGGGTTCATGGCAATGTGGCACTGGCTGTGATACAATTTTTAGTCCAAACATTCACCACAATGATCACCCCTTATACACATTTACACATAATCACTTACACAGTCATACTCCAACACACATACCCTGCCACCTCATGTGCAAGGAGCCGTGTTAACACACACATACACACACACACGCCCCAGGATGAGGGCTGCCGAGGGCAACACCCGCTCGCATGGCCTCTGCCCCATTCTGTGGGATAGGTAATGGGGATTTGGAGAGGGGAAAAGTGAAGCAGTCTTTTGGGAGTCAAAATCCCCTTTCATAGCAGAGGGTGGGTATGCGCACCTGTCATCCTAGCACTGGGGAGGCTGAGACAGGAGGATCATTATAAATTCAAGGCCAGCCCAGACCACATGGCAAGACCCTCACTCAAAAACAAAACAAAGCAAAAAGTCCCCTTTCCTAATAATGACAATAGTAATATAATTGCATATAATCTCCCAACCTCTGTGAGGAATTTTAAAAATCATTTTGTTATATTTGTATGACATGATAAAATTATCTTAAATCCAAAATATTTCACTTAGATTTATGAATGGTTATAAAAATGTTTAAAATGCTTATGTTAATTATAACTGTTAATAGCACTCATAATAAATAGACAAATTTAGATTCCACACATACACTTATTTTTTGAGACAGGGTCTCTCTATGAGTCATGGCTGGTCTTGAACTCGTGGTGATCCTCCTGCCTCAGCTTCCTGAATGCTAGGATGCCAAGTGTGTGCACCATACCTAGCCAGACTTTTCCCACTTTAAAGTAGTGACGCATACTGTCAGGAGCAACCCTATTTGGGAAAATTGATTGGACAACTGAGACTACGCCTGGGCTGAGCTTTGCCCTGAAGAGCAGCTGTGACGTATCCCGACCTGAGGGCTGGTCTCCGCCATCGCCTCCGAGTGACCTGCTACACTTATTATTTCTGATGTATGAAAGCTTCTGCCCTCTGCAAGCTCCAGTCCGCCTCTTTGCTGCCCACGGTAGCAGGGATCAGGCCCAAGCTCAGCTTATTCTCTAAGTGTCATTTCTGTCTAATTATTCATTATTTTGCCAAGTGCCATCGGACCCACAGGAGACTAGAACGTAACTGAAAAAATTCTAGTTATGTTCCTTTCCCTGTTCCCTACAACATACTCTCTCGTTGTTATTTATAAAACACAGTCCTTAGTTTGGGAGCCTTTTAAGTGGCATGGAACAGGATCAGCTTGAAAAACAAATGTACAGTTAGATGTAGATTCCATTTTCTCCCAGGTCAGGGGAACAGAAACTATTTTTTGCATCCAGGGCAGCTTTCTGTTACTGTAACAAAACACTGGAGATCTTCAGCTTCTAAGGAGAGGTCTGTTTCCTGTTTCTGTGAGCAGTTGGCCTGGCTGCTGGGGCGCTATGCGGGGGCAGATCAAAGCTGCTCAGCTCACGGTGGGGAAGCAAGTGGTGAAAACGATGAAAAGACCAGGCAATCCCAAAGTGCAGCCCCAATAGCGCCCCCTGGGGAGCAAGTGTGCAGCACACATACCTTCCAGGCCGGTACATGCCGGGAATTACAGCAGGGACCTAGTCTTCCAGATGCTCATGTTTGGACTCTAAAATTCACGCCGAAAGAAACAAAAAAAGGCTTAAGATGATAGACACGATAATTATCCGGCATCATTCACTACCCAATACAGGAATGAAAATGCCATGTTATTCCTCATAAGTATATACAAATATTATGAACTAACCCAAAAAATAAAAAATAAAAAAAGAATTGTGTGGTTATAACTTGCAATTTCTAGATCTTGTCTAAGCAAGCACTTAAAAGACAACATTTAAGGCTGCTAGTTGTAAGCATTTTCCTTTAAAAATGGGAACCCATTTGGGACCCCTTTTTGTGTCTAAGGAGCTATTCCTATTCCCCAATAAATTTTCTTACTCTTAAAAAATAAATTAATTAATTAAATTAAAGAGAGTTGCTAGTGTGGATAGTATATGCCATGAACACAAACTACATACAAGCCACGACTGAGGGAGAGGGGGGAGAGGAAGTGGATACAAAAAGAGACAGACTGTATTATGTACATGTACTCATCACAGAGATGATTGGAAACTGTGTGTAGTGCCAACGTGTAGTAATAAAAAAATAATAGATTGCTAATTTTATTCCAAACAAATCAAAGATCAAGTAATTTTGGTCTTTGTCACTACATTTTCTAGTCTTCTACTTCTTCTTCTCCGTCTCCAACTACTTCTCTGGTTGTTGTTGTTTTGTGAGACAGGCTCTCACGGAATAGTCCAGCCTGGCCTTGAACTCACTGTGTAGCCCAGACTGGTTTCAAATTTGGGGCAGTCCTTCTGCCTCAGGCTACCAAGTTTTGGGGTTACAGATATATACCACTATGCCTGGCTTGTTTTCTCCTCTTTACATTTTTTTAAGAAGTAAAAAAGACTTTTTGATGTATTTTATGAAAATTTGGATGGGGTGACTATAATTTGCTTACCTGGTAATATTCTTGTTATGTTGAAATTAAGAAATTATTACCATTTTCATCCATATAATTATTGTGTGCTTAAATATAGGTAATTTTTATGCTTTTGCTGTAAACAAAGGCCCTTTACAAGTACAAAATAAATAGCATTTTATTTCCATAGGAATGAAATCAGTTTACAACTACATAATGAGTCCAAATCATGGAGGGGGATAGTGGTATTTAGTTGAATTATAAGTTGATATTACAGCTATAATAAACCACACACATGTTCACTCAATATTCACTTTCACAATAATCTAGTTTTATTTGTTTGTTTGTTTGGGTTTTTGTTTGTTCATTTTTGGTTTTGAGACAGGGTCCCACTGTGTACCCCAAGGTGGCCTTGAATTCAAAGTAATCTTCGACCTCAGCCTCCTGAGTGCAGGGAAGTGTGCTTACCACCACCCTGAGTTTAAAGGGCAAACTAATTCCACGAGTTTAAATTAAGGTGATTTTAACTGAAACTGCACTAAGGGTTTCCATCATCTTCGTGAAAAAGCACCCCACACCCTTTGCTGGGGTTGGGCCCTGAGGGGTGTCTCCCAGGCAGGGCTATGCAAGTCCAGGCTTTGGGCGCCAGAGGAGGAAACAGATGTCCTGCATCTGAGCAGATTATTTCCAGGCTTCCCCTTGCTGTGAATAACACTTTCCTATTGGTCTACAAGTCTTTTAAAATTTGTAATGTAAATGTGTTGGCTTTAGAGTCCTCAGAAAACCTACATACCTGTCTGCAGATTCTGAACGACAGGTAACAAGACACGGAGCTCAGCAGATGCTAAGCACGCTAATACAACTGGATCACAGGCCAGGTGCCATGGCACCGGGGAGGCTGAAGCAAGAGGATCTCTGTGAGTTCGCAGTCTGGACTACATAGTGAGACCCTGCCTCAAAAACGAACAAAAACAAAACCAAAAAACCCTCAATCACATCAAAGCACATAATCAAAAGTGAAAAATCGGTGATAAAGTAGAAATCTTCATGGCAGCAGAAAAGTCAACACATTACACAGACAGGGACAAGGATGGATTAGCACTGACTTCCCATAAGAAACCGTGCAAAGCAAAGAACATGAGCATCTAGGGCCAAAGCCCTTCCAAAAAAATGAAAGTGAAATAAAGACATTTTCAGATAAAAGAAAAAGCTAAGATGGTTTGTCACCGACAGAACTTCACTGTAAGTGTCACACGTACCTCTTCAGGCAGAAAGGAAATGATGCCAGATGGAAATTTGGATCTACACAAAGGAAAAATGAACATCATAAACAGTACAATGTGGGCTGGGCATGATGACACACATATGTCACCCCTGCATTCAGGAGGCTCAGGCAGGAGGATCACCATGAGTTTGAGGCCAGCCTGAGATACACAGTGAAGCCCTATCTCAAAACAAAAGTACAGTATGGGTAAATGTAAAAGGTATTTCAAGAGCAGAAGCTTGGGGTCCCTCATCCATGGCTGTGTCCCTGTCCCTGGTACAGGACCTAACTGTTGAATGAAATCAGGTGATTTTACCTGAAATGACAGGCACCTTATTTCCAAAACGAAAATAATTCTATTATGTTCTCTAATTATAAATGGTAAGGTATGACCATGATACACTTGGAAAAGTATAGGAAAGAATTCAAAAATCACACTGTAATCTGATTACCCAGAGAAAAGCACTATGAATATTTTGGTTTATCTCTCCCCAGCCAATCTCAATAAATAGATAGATGATAGATAGATAGATAGATGATAGATAGATAGATAGATAGATGATAGATAGATAGATAGATAGATAGATAGATAGATAGATAGATAGATAGATAGATAGATCACTGTGTAATTCATGCATTGTGAGCTGTTTTGTAATATCACTCTGCCATGAACCCTCTTCCAACTAAATCTTTGCCCACAACCTGAACTATTCCTCAAGGATAAATTACTAGATGCAGAATTTCTGGGCCAAAGTTCACACAGCCTAAGTTCCAAGCTGCCAGTGGCCCGCAGAAAACCAAGGCCGTTTGCAGCCCTGTCCCCAGCATCTGTCCACCCCCGCACTGTGCAGCCCTGCAGACACCCCTTCCTCTGCATGTCCCTGTCCACCGTGAGCAGAGCTGCGCTTTGTGCTGGGCCACTGGGGGCCCACCGCTGTGGTGCTCAGTCCATGCTGGGGTGCAGTCAGGCCAGACCCCAGCCCCCTGCTCTGGCTGCCGAGTCCAGGGAAGGCAGGAAGGGCAATCCATCAGAGGGCAAAGAGCGGAGCCCGGTAGCTGGGCTTGGCACATCCAGTAAAAGTTCAGAAAGGAAGATAAGATCGTGCCCACACAAAGAAAATCAACGACTCGCCTTCTCCACTGAGTTTAGGGAGATTTCTGGGGTTTTATATTTGACTAGGGGCTGCTTTATTCACTGGAAATTGATTTTGCAAAACTTGAAAGTTTGCCACAACCTCTCCTAGGAATGGGTGCTCCGTTTTATCAAACACTTCCTTGACATTTATTGAAATAACCTTTGAACTGTGGTCACATTGGATCTATGTGGAGGGCTGCAGGAAGCATGGGTCTGGGGATAAGACTGGGGTTTGGTTGGGGATGGACTAGACTACCATTCTCAAACTTCCCAACTCAAATTATGCTGTGGGCTCTGATCCAAATTGCCCAAGTTGGAGCCCAAAATCTTCGTTTTAAAAACACACATAACTATCATCATCCCAGCACTCAAGAGGCTGAGATAGGAGGATCACAGCAAGTGTGAGACTAACTTGGGCTACATAGTGAGTTCAAGGCCAGCAAAGACTACTAGTGAGATGCTGTCTCAAAACAAACAAAAATTTCAAGAAGTATTTAAGACCCTGTCTCAAAAAGTGGAGAAAAAAAAAAAGGCTGGGGACTTAGCTCAAGTGGTACCACACCAACCCTGGATGCACAAGGGCCCGAGTTTGACCCCCAGTACCACAAAAACAAACAAACAAACAAAGCTGGGAGGAGTCAATGGGATTCTGGTGAAAGTAGCCCAAGGGACCATATTTTGGAAAACAGTATGTTTTGTGGGGTTGTTTAGTTTTGAGACAAGATCATCCCGTGAGTGCTGGGATGACAGGCATATGCCACCATGACCAGCAGAGAACAGTCTGTTTTAATAATTTCCATTTCCTTCGGTATTATTTAGCAAATTTCCAAAGTTGACCATAGAATTCATAAAATAACATACTCTTCAAAAACCTCCATATTTGGGCTGGAGATGTGCTTTGGTATTCAGAGTCATGTTTATCCATAAGATCTTTCTCTTCCTGGTATTATTTACCATTGTTTGACTAGCTTCATTTCTATTTTGTTTATTTTGTTTTGTTGTTTCTTTTATTGTTTCTTTTCTTTTCTTTTTTTTTTTTATACTAAGGATCAAACTCAGGACCCTGTGCTTGCCAGGCAGGTGCACCACTGCTGAGCTATGTCCCTGGCCCTTCTTCTCTCCTATTTATTTACCAGCTTCCCAGTCTATGTATGCTTGATAAAAATCTCCTTCCACTGAGATGACCAAAAAGCCCTAAAGAGAAAGGAGAACTGAAACCCATAGAGAGAGCAAGGAGAGAAACCTCAATAGAGAAGGGGGAGGTGGCAAGTGGTACCTTCTCCCTGAGCCCTGATGCACTGTGTGGGGTGCAGCTCGAACCTGCAGGTGCATAGTGACTACTGGTGACCTTAAAAGGCTCCGCTGAGCAGACGACGCAGCCGGCTGCAGTGACTGGTGAAATGTTCAGATTCAGACGTTGCCCAGGAGAGGGCAGTTGGCCATTAGCCATCTTGGGGAGGGGGCCCAACCGAGCTCAGAACTTAGAGGGGCTCTGGATGGTCCGTTAGGGTGAGACAGAGCAGCTAGACAAAAAAATCAACAAAGAAATATCAGAAATGAACCAAACTTGTGAACAAATGGACTTAGTACATGTCTACAGAGCGTTCTACCCTACAACATGAGAATACATATTCTTCTCAGCTGCACACAGGATGTCATCCAGAATAGACCATACTAGCTCACTGAACATGCTTAAGTAAATGCAAAGGAACTGAAATTATCCCATGCATATTATCAGATCATAGTGCAAGGAAATTGGAAATCAATTTCAAAAGAAACCATGAGAACTTCATGGAAATTAAATAACACCCTCAGGAACAACCAATGAGTCACAGAAGAAATTAAAGAAATTATGCAGTTTCTACAATTAAATGACAATGTCAGTACCACATACCGAAACCTCCAGGACACAGTGAAACCTGTCCTAGAAGGGAAATTTAAAGCAGTGAACTCCCTTAGCAGAAAAGCAGAGCGAGCTCAAATAAAGAACCTACTGCTAAAGCTCAAGCCTCTCGGAAAAGGAGAGCAGGTCAAGCTCAGAACTCGATCAAGGGAGGAAATTATCAAGATCAGAGCAGAAACTAACGCAGTGTAAACTAAGAAAACAGTACAAAGAATCGAGTTGATTTGTGGAAGATTAAATAAAACTGACAGACACTTACCCGACATGATCCAAAAACGGAAAGACTTAAATCCATGCAATTAGGAATTAAAAAGGTTAAATCACAACGGATCCTTCAAAAATCCAGGTTATCAATACCTACGTCAAGAATCTGTATTCTAAAATGGAAAACACAGAAGAAATGGACAAATTCCTAGGTACGTATGAATTACCAAAACTGAATCAAGATATAAAAAATTCAGATCTCATCCTATCAGAAAGCTTCTGTACAGTAAAAGAAACCATTGGCAGAGTGAAAAGACAACCAACAATATGGGGGGAAAATTTTACCAGCTGTTTCTCAGACAAAGGGCTACTATCTAGAATATATAAAGAACTTTCAAAATCAGTCCCTCCAAATTTAAAGACCCAATTAAAAAATGGGCAGCTGAAATGAACAAACACTTTTCAGAGGAAGAAGTAAAAGCAGCTAAGAAGCATATGAAGAAATGCTCGACATCACTGGCCATTGGAGAGATGCAGATGAAAACAACACTGAGATTTCACCTCACTCCACAAAGAATGGCTGCTATTATGGAATTAACCAGCAAGTGCTGGCAAGGTTGCGGGGAGGAAGGAACCGCTCTCCACTGTGGGTGGGAATGTAGACTAGTACGACAACTATGAAGATCAGTGTGGAGATTCCTCAAAAACTAGGAGTAGAGGTCCCATTTGATCCTGCTATTCCCCTGCTAGGAATATACCCAAAAGAATAAAAAGAGTCATATTGTAGAGACATATGTGCACCCATGTTCATAGCAGCTCAGTGTGTGATAGCTAAATCTTGGAAACAACCCAAATGCTCATCAACTGGAGACTAGGTAAAGAAGGTGTGGTTTTTATGAAATGGAATATTACTCTGCCATAAAGAATAATAAGTTTGAGTCATTCATACTCAAATGGACATACCTGGAGGACATACTTATAAGTGAAATAAATAAGGTCATAGATGTGTAAATACTGTATCTTTTCTGTGGTATGAGAAACTGAAGATGTAAATGAGTTCTAGAACGTATGATAGATATTGTGAAATGGAAAATATTCAAAGGGTAAAGGGAGTAGGGGTAAGTAACAAAGGGAAAGAAAAATGTGATGGTAAAAAAATGAAACAGCTTATCTTTATAGGGGGTAAGGGGTTGTAGGGTGGGCAGGGGGAGGGGAAAAATGAAAATTAAGTCATGTCATATACTGGTACAAGTTCTCAATGTTGAGCATGATCATGATGTGTATATAAAATGTACCAATAGATTCAAATCTCAAGAAAGATATAAAACTTCTCAATAAACCAATATTAGTCAATGAAATTTAAGATGTAATTAAAACCCTAAATAAAGAAAAGTCTGAGCTCTGACAGATTCACTGCTGAATTCTACAAGAAATTTGGAGATAACGCCACTATTTCTCAAACTCTTTAATGAAAGTGAAGGGAAATCAGTACTTCCAAATTCATTCTTGGAAGCAATCATGACCCTGATACCAAAACCAGAGAAGGATACAACCAAAAAAGAGAACAGCAGGTCATTCTCCCTACTGAACATAGATGTCCTCAATAAGATTCTGGCAAACAGCATGCAACAAGTCATCAAGAAGTTATACAGCATGACCAAGTAGGATTCACCTCAGTGATGCAGGGAAGGTTCCACGTATGCAAATCAATATATGTACAGAACCAAGGACAAAAACTATATTGATCCTCTCAGTAGAGGCAGAAAACACATTTAACAAGGTCCCATACCCATTCATGACGAACACCGTACAGAAAATTGGAATAGATAATCTTTATCTCAGTCTGATAAAAGCCATCTGTGACAAACCAACAGCTAACATCATACTAAGTGGAAAAAGAAAACTGAAATCTTTCACCCTAAAATCAAGAATAAGACAAGGGTGTCCATTGTTACCACCACTGCACAAAATAGTTCTGGAAACCTTACCCAGAGCAATTAGACAGGACAAAGAATGGTCAAAAATGTCAAAAAAAAAAACATTGAAACCAGGCGTGGTGGCTCACACCTATCATCCCAGCACTTGAGAGGCTGAAGAAGAAAACCTGCCATGAGTTTGAGGCCAGCCTGGGCTGCATAGTGAGTTCAAGGCCAGCCTTAATTACATAGGAAGACACCTTTCTCAAAAACACAAACCAAAAAGAACATATAATCCCAGCTCCCAAACCCTAATCCACTACAGAAACCATGTTTTCAGCAAACGCTATTTGAGAAGAATACCTTTGAACTAGTTATCTCACAACCCACACCAAAAAAAAGCCCTGTCCACAAAAGCTGTCTTAATCTATTCAAAACCACTATAAAAAGAAAAGAGAAAATAAGAATGAAATTAAATTGCTGAAAACTAACCCCAATAAACCAAAACTATGACACAACACTCCAAATACAACTTAAGACATTCAAAAGCAAAAAAAAAAAAAAAAAAAAACAGAAATGGAAAACAAACCAAAAAAATAGGAAGCCAGTCATGGTGCTGTACACCTGTCATCCTAATGGTCAGGAGGCTGAAGCAAGAGGATCACTGTGAGTACAAGACCAGTGTGGGGTCTGTAGTAAGTTCAGGGTCAGCTTGAAGTACATAGAGAGACCCTGTCTCAGACAAACATAAACCAAAACACATAAAAGCAAGAAAAGATGAAATAAGAATTGGCTATACCTAGGAAATAAAGAAGAAAAAGACAAAATCATCTCATATAGGAGAGTAAATTATAAGTTGTGAATAAAAGGAACCCGTGGTAAGAGATAAAGAAAAAGGGTAATGACAAGGACTGCCCACTGCCTGCCCCACCTGTGAGCAGTTTAGAAGTTGTCACCTCACTGAAACAAGTAAAAAGCAAAACGAAGTTGAAAAATTAACAACTCCTTCTGAAGTGAGGTCATAGGGCAAGCCGCTGGCCCCAAATTGGAAGAAGAGAGGGTGACTGACTGCAGAGAACCCCAGCACTGGCCTCTCCCAGAACCACGTCAGGGGAGGAAAACTGTGACAGTCTCAGTGCTTCGGAGTCTAGAGGGAGGCCAGGCGCGTGTGTCGTGCGACCTGCAAGAGCTCCACAGACTCCCTCGGGGAGAACTGCCCTCTGGCTTCCAGTAGGACCACAAGAGGGTACCACTTTGGAATCAGCGGGACCATTCTCTTCCTGACAAGGCATCTCTGTCATTTTTAAAACATCCAGAACATTCTGTTCCTGACGAGGCTTGTCTCCACCATTTGAAAATCAGTCAGAACATGCTGTCCCTACAGAGGCCTGTCTTTTGGAGAAACAAGTGTGGTTTGCCCAGGCTTCATCCGAGCCCAACTTATGTGGGGGAAGGACGCCTGGGACCCCGGCAGGCTGAAGCCACTCGAGTGGCCACCTGTGAGGGGCGCGGCCCAAGGACAGGCTCAGTGAAGGCCTGCAACACAGACTTCCCCTCTCCCTCCCCTCACCAGGCACTAAGGCTTTCTTCGGCCTAGTGCCTTTTATCAGGTTTCAACAGAAATTTCAACTACAAGGTAAAAAACACAAACAAGCCTTAAACCCAGCCTTAGATATAGCAAGGCTGTTCAAATTACCAGACCAGGAATGGAAAGCAATTATGATTATTATACTGAGAGCACAAGGGAACAAGAAGTCCTTTCAAGGGCTTATTGGGAGAGTGGTTATGGCAAAACGGTCAGAAAAACGAAGACAAGCAAAGACTAAATGTACCTATAATTAGAGTCTTAAAGGGGCTCAACAAAACAATGGAATCCAAATAATACAGAAGCAGCCAGGTGCGGTGCTTCAGATCTGTCATCCCAGCACTCTGGGAAACTGAGGCAGGAACACCACAGGTTCGGGTCCGGCCTGGGCAACTTAGAAAGTGAGCAAGACCCTGTCTGGAAATGAAACAATAAGAAAGGGCTGGGGGTATAGCTCCTGGCCATGGCTTGGCTTCCACCCCCAGTATCGCTGAAGTAGTGGTAATAACATGAAGTCACGGCCGCGGTGTGAGCGCCGCCACTGTGGGAAGTCGGAAACGCGTTGCATACCCACTGGTCTTAACCAACACAGGTTTTATGAGAAAACTCTCAAGTGTGCCTTGCCCAGGACACCCACCTCTCCCTGGAAGGACAGGGAAAAGGGATTTGGGGACCCTCTAGACCCACCCTCTGTGCTCCCCAGCCCCAGGACACCAACCTCTAGGGACTGTGTCCTCAAGGTCTCTCTGCTGCCTTCACGTGAACGACAGCCTTAGGTCTCTATAAAAGAATTTGCAAAGACTTTCACTTTAGGTATCTGAGCACATAGGAGTTCCAGGAATGGCCTCCGAACCAGACATGGTGGCGTGTGCCTGTCATCCCAGCACCTGGGAGGCTGAGACAGGAGGATCACGTCAAGTTCCAGGCCAGCCAGGCCACTACATAGACCAGGCTCCATAGCAAGACTCTGCCTAAAAAAAAACCAAAAAATAAAAAAGAATAAAGACTTGCTAGGTGCATGATAACTTGGGAAGGGAGAACTTTTATTATTAATACATATTGGTTGTGCAAATTAGTGGGATTTACTGTGGTATTTCCACACACGACTTATTGGGCACTGATGATGCCTACCCATGCTTCTTCACCCTGTCCCATCCAGAACCCTTCCTGGTCCCTAGGGATCCCTGTTCTGCTTTCATATTGACCTCTTTTTTCTCTGTTTTTACTTTTTCTTGTAGTTTCCACACGTGGGAGAGAACAGGTAAGAATGCTTGTCATCCTCCCATGTTTCAGTTTCTGGCTTACTTTGTTTCCCAAGGCGCCCCCCTTCCATCCATCACATGCCGATGATAGGGTCTCTTTCTTTTTTTTTTTTTTTTTTAGA
>PVIC010035020.1:0-19277 GCA_004025085.1 Thryonomys swinderianus | reverse complement strand
TTTTTTTGCTTTTTGAGACAGGGTCTCGCGTTGTAGTTCAGGCTGGCCCTGAGCTCACTATGGTGCCCAGGCAAGCCGCCGCAAACTCAGCAATCCTCCTGTCTCTGCCTCCCGAGTGCTGGGATGACAGGCGTGAGCCACCACGTCCGGCATTGTGGTATGCGGTGTTGATTGTTGGTGGGTGTGTCTCCATGCCCAGTACTATATGTGGTCACCCGGGATCGAACTCAGGACCTTG
Organism: Thryonomys swinderianus; assembly: GCA_004025085.1. Lineage (NCBI taxonomy): Eukaryota > Metazoa > Chordata > Mammalia > Rodentia > Thryonomyidae > Thryonomys > Thryonomys swinderianus. The sequence goes on along the minus strand of PVIC010035020.1, from coordinate 19,039 downwards.
CGCTTGTGAGGCAGGCGCCGGAACCACTGAGCTAACCCTCAGGCCCTAGAATGTTTCATATTTTTAATAATGATCTGACATTTCCATCATCTGTGTCATATCTGAATCTGTTTCTGATGCCTATTTTGTCTCCTTGGGCATCTTTTCTTGTTTGGTTGGCATAATTTGACATATTTTGCAAAAGCTAAGCACGTTTTATTGATACAGGAAAAGTGAAATAATTAGAGTATTATTGTGAAGATTTATGTTTCTTTGCTTAAGAATTGGAATCTGTCTATATCTGATGTGTGTTTAGATGAGAAAACTTTCAAATTGCTCTGATGTCCTGGTTTTCTCTCTCTTCTTGTATCACTTCTGGTGTATTCTTACACACTGCTTCTTCTGAGGGCATTTGTTTCTTCCAGTTCATACACCTACAAGTTCCATCGACATATTGGAGCCCTGTCATGTGATGACATGGAATGGGAGAATGTATTTCATGAAGTCCCAGTCTTTGAACAAGCATTCATACCTGGACTGTGGCCTTCTCAAGTATGTATTCTCCTGGTGCACTTTCCCCTCTGCTTTGGTAAAACAGGAAGAGCACAGGATATGAAACTTAAAAGTTTAAAAACACCTCCTTCAGTGAGGATATGACACCGGGAAAATCTTCCCCCTTGGAGAGTGAATTTTGTTCCAGAGAACACTGTGGACTTATAACTCAATGACTTTTCATCCTCTCCCATTCCAGAGTTATGACAGCAACTTCCTTGTATCTTCAACTAGCGAAGTAGAAGCCAGGAGATTTTCACATTTCTTGGCAGAAATTTGGTCTTCACAAATTCAAAAAAAATTACATGCAAGTGTTTCTTCCAATTTATAAGTGTAGTGAATTCTACTCCAACAAAGGAAATGTCAATTGAGACTCTGAGTTTTCCCATCTAGGCATACTTCAGTGAAGTATTTTGCCCAGAAAAAAAATCATTTTTCTCCTGATTGTAAGAAAAGTCACTTGTGTCTAAATCAGGTTTTTCATCTCATAACTATAGGAATGAATTCTAAGCTCTTTATGTGTTATGGAAAGTAGAGATGGATATTGAGAAGTGAGATTTCTAAATCATATTCTATCTCTCTATAACTTTTTGAAGAACTTCCAACAATATAAAAGAGTTCTTTTTTCCTCTCTCTCTACTGCTTCACTGGTGTTTATTATTGTCTGTTGCCTTGATGATCACCATTTTTTTCTCCAATAGAATGGAATATCAGTGTTTTAATTTGCATTTCTCTAATGACTAGGGATGCTAAACATCTCTTCATTTTTTTTTTTTTGGCCATTTGTACTTCTGATAAATTTCTATTCATTTCACTTGCTCACATTTTGGTTATATCTTTTATTTGGGTGGTAATATATTTTAGTTGTCTGTATATTCTAGATGTTACTTCTCTAAGTTTTAAAATTTCCTTGTTATGTTCTAGATATTAGGAATAGCTGGCAATCTTTTTTTCTATTCTGTAGGCCATCTCTTCATTTTGCTAGTGTTTCACTTGCTGAACAGAGGATTTTAATTTGATGGTTCAATTAGTTGATTCTTGGTACCATTTCCTGTGCTGCCAAAGTACTGTTTACACTTTCCTTGCCTAGGCATATGTCTTCAAGAATTTTACCTATTTTGTCTTCTAGCATACTGTCTTATTCATAACAAATAATATTTTCTAGTTTATCAAATGAATGAGTGGGCAAATTAAGAACATAATTATGGTATTTGTTACTGAAAAATGTACATAAAGGTAAAAAATAGAGGCTAATTTTTGGTTATAAGTTGATTCAATTACTTTAATTCATTTAATTTCTTGAACAAATGGTCAAGTTAACACTGACCCAATAGTCACATATCATGTTGTCTGATTATATATGTATATATATCATGTAATAACCTATGTGTATGTGTGTACACAAATGTGTGTGTATTTATACATACATATATATATATATATATATATATATATATATATATATATATATATATATATTCCAGAATTCCCATTGCTGTCCAGTAATCTCCTGCAGTGATTATTACAAATGGGCAATACCCACAATGCCCTGAGGCTACACATAGGTATTGAGCACTGGGGTATTATGCCTGAGGTAACCAAGAAAGTTAACGTTCTATTAGAGTTCATTTTAGTTAGTTAAAAGTATACCTTAAGGAATCAAATATGGCTCTTATGTTTAATCCTAAAAGAAAATAATCCTAAAGTAATATTAGATTTTTGCTTAGGTTTCCATTATTTTCACATTATTGTTATTTTATGCTCCATGTAAACACAGCTCTCAAGGAAAAACTGAGGATCCCAAAGGCATGATACTGCTCTGTACCTCCAGCTCTAACTTTTGCTTTGTTTTCTTTCCAATCAGTCAGGGGAAATCATTTAAGTTTCAATATTCACCCAGAATAATTTTCTATAAATACTAACTTAGAACACACTTTCCTCAAATCAACTCTAGCATTTAACTGTTACTTTTTTAACATGTATTTCACCCCACACATGACCGTGTATTAGACACATCTCTTGTGAATAAGGTTAAGACACTATTACTTTTGTTCAGAGTACATTGGGTACTTAAGTAATGCAAATAAAAATATGTTGACCAGGCTGGAGGGTTAGCTCAGTGGTTCCGCCGCCTGCCTCGCAAGCCCAAGGTCCTGAGTTCAATCCCTGGTAACCACATACAATGCTGGGCATGGCGACTCATGCCCACCAGCAGTCAACACCACATACCACAGTGCTGGGCGTAGTGGCTCACGCCTGTCATCCCAGCACTCGGGAGGCAGAGACAGGAGGATTGCTGAGTTCCAGGCTTGCCTGGACTACATAGTGAGCTCAGAGCCAGCCTGAACTACAAAGCAAGACCCTGTCTCCAAAAACAACAACAACATAAAAATGCTGATTGTGTGAATACATAAATCAAGATTTGGTTTGATCTTGTGCTAATCAACTAAAACTGACTACATAAGAGCAGAGATTTAACTCAGCAGCACTGTGTCTGCCTCGCAAGCTCTAGGTACTCAGTTCAATCCCAAGTACTCCAAAACAAAGAAATAAACAAAAAACCTTAAAAAAAAAAACAACTAACAAAAACTGGCTACATAGTCATTAAATAAAAGCCATATTATCAGAGTCTATAAAAGTTTGATATAGACCACTGTCCATTTCATTCATAAGCCAATACTTTAAAACTTAAAAGATACAAAAGTAGGATTTGAAACTATTTGTATCTTTAGAGATGTGATCACGGTTTCCTTCAAACTTAAGTAATGCATCGCTGTGACCATATGCTAAAAGTTGAAATTTGAGAAAGTATGACCATCAATTTAATGCCACATCAGGCCATAATTATCACATATGGAAACATAGGAAGGAGAGTATGGATTTGTTCTATGTAATTCCTATTTTTCCAAATTTGTCAAGTTTTTAGTGAGGAACATAAGAATGCATGATTTAAAAGATTTCATAACATGACTTTCTACCACTAAAATTGTTGATCTATGTTTGCCAAATTTATAAACATTTAGTTACCTTTTCCAGCCTCACTGCTTTTTGTGGGTAGTTATTGACAAAACCTGGCTGTTCTGTAAATGAAGTTCATTTTTCATAATATTTGCATGGAGAAAACAGCTGAGTTATGAAACTGCCTGATTTATATATTTGTAGTGATGCATTATTGCGTGTTTTCACTTGCACTAAATTATACCCTGAAGATGACTGTAAATATTACTCAAGCCCCTGATTTAGGGGGTTGACATACAAACATAGAATTCCTTGGTTTATAGTATGAATAAAGATTAAAATTCAAAAGCCATATTTTACTTGAAGAGAAGGAACAAAACTGGCAGAAAGTGATTCATTTCTTTTATCTGAATTTCCATCTGTGAACAAAATAAATGCCAATGGCCGTAAAACTGATCTGCCCGACACTTAATTAAGTTTACTGTTTTAGAAATTAATTGCTTTATGGCCTAATTATTTTCACATTCTTGCACATAAAGTAGAACCTGTTGGCAGTCTCATATTCTCTGTGATCTGTTACCATTATCAATGAGAGTAACAGTCCATAATCACTCGAGATTTTTTCAGTGCAATCTCATGCGCGTGCTGACTTATCCTCTTTCCATCACAAATACACATTCATTGGTTTCACATGGCAGGCAGAGGACAGTTTCTATGATAAAGCAGAAACTTTCAGGTAAATTCTTTACTGGGATAAACAATTCTAAGAAAAGTGCTGGGACTGTAATAAAACCCTAAGACTGGCTATTGGATTTGTAACTAAAAACAGAAAATTTAAAACAAAAGGCTCAAAAATGGTGTGCAAAATTATTTTAGAAACTGGGGAAACAGCAATTCATATTACCTACAGTAAAAATACACTGCTAGATTTAGAAGAGAGAAAATGGATGCAATAAATGTATAATTTGGGCAAGATAGATTCCAGGGAAAATGCAGAAGCAAAAGCTCATCACTTTGGACACCACACCACAGGAGAGACAGTTTTGTGTTAATCAGGTGCATATCTATGTCAGAGCCTCTCTGCTCTGTAAGTTACAGATTGAATAAATTTTCTTCCCTGAAACCTGTTTATACACTCACATGTACAATAAAGAAAAAATGTGATAGTAAAAGAAAAAAAAAGGAAACAAAGCTTTTGTCTATAAGGATGTGGGGTGTGGTACAACGGGTAGGGAAAGGGCAGAATGAGAATCAAGATGTGTCATGTACAGGTGCAAAGTTTTAATGTTGAATGTGATCATAATGTATATGTAAAATCCACCAATAGACTCAATTCAAAAACACTGGCCCCCAAAAAAAGGAACCAAACCACCTACCTCAGAGAGTTCTCGTGAGACTTTCATTTTTAGATGAAATACACTACAGGACTTAATTCTCAGCAGAGTCCCTAATGCTATAAAACATTAAGTGAAAACATGCATTCCAAAACTATCACACATATCATTTACAGTGAAATGTAACAGAAGAATACATCAAGGTATTCAAATCTCCGTACACTTTTATGTAAAATTTACCAATTTTAAATATTTTACTAAAATTTTTCTGAGAAATACGAACAAAATGCAACAGAATTATACACCTCGCAGGTTTACCTCTTTGTAATTTTTCAACTTTACTTTTGAATAGCACTTCATGAAATCATCCGTATTATGTTCTCAATATGATTGTATATTATAAATGTGCATGCTGCTAGGCATGGTGCTGCACGCCTGTAATCCCAGCACTCAAGAGGCTGAGGCAGGAAGATGACTGCAGGTTCCTGGCTAGCCTAGCCTACACAGTGAGTGCAGGACCAACATGAGCTACATAGCAAGACCCTATCAAAAAGAAAAAAAATATATATGCTTTGTGTCTTACAATCTACATAGAAAAACGAGGAAACAATGATTGGTTCTTACAACTGTTATGGTCATCTAGTGACTAGATGACTGTCGAGGAAAGATTCCTTCCGAGAAATACAGTACTCTGAAGGCCTTGATTCTTGGCATTATTTCATAGCTCACAGTGATTCCCTAAGCTTTCACAAGGCCAACAATATTTACCTCTAAGCAATTACCATGCTTTCATGTTTTCCTATTTGCATAACCACTTCATAGTGATCTGTTCTTTTCAGTGGATTATATGCTGAGAAACATCCAATAAATAATCTACATGACAAATATACTCAAAAGGAAAACTTTTTAAAAGACTCAAAGAAGTGAAACAAAGTGATTTGCTCCTGAGTGTCTATACTGTTGACTGGAAGCAGTTTAGATGCTGACTCAGTGAGGCCTGAGAGCGGGAGTTCCCGGGAATCAGCTACTCTCTCCATAGCTTTCCAAGGGTCGGTCCTTTCTTTACTCCCTGCTTAAAATGAAGGTCGTTTCCCACCAAGCTCTCTGTTCAGAGCACTAAGCCAGTACTGAAAGCGGTCATTTCTCTTTCTCATAAGGACAAATGATGGCGCACTGAAAAGAGAAGAGATGGGATAGGTAGGTCAGATTAGATAAATCTGAGGGTATTATTTCATTGTTAGATAACAGAAAATCTTGTTCTTTAATACCTAGCTTTCAACATTTACTGTTTTTTTAAAAAAAAAAAATATCTGTGTAAATGCTTTCAGAAAGAGGTTAAAGCTGTATTTTCCTATATTAGACAGTGACACGTACAGAAGTTTTGGTGGCCTTAGAGTTAGCGATTAGTCCAGAGAAAAGGCCAATTACTGGTATGAATAAAGATTTCATTAACATAAAAAGAAGTCTGTAAATTAGGGGTTTGAGAGCACAGTGCCATGTGAAAGAACTTCACAGTTCCCACAGGCTGATCTGAGAGAAGTTATCCTGGTTGTAGCAGCCCATTCAAATTTCAACACTTCAGAAATAACTATAACTTTGTAAAAAAAAAACATTCATTTACTAATACCAGCTTTATTTACACTGTATGTGCTTGGGGTTTTTTTCCCCCTTTTCTTGAATGATGGTTCAAAATTTTTCAAGTGACTATAAATGAAAATATAAGAAAATATTTATTGCTAGATAGTTACATTCACTTCAAGGAAGTTGCATCCCACAGAAGAGTGTGTCCCAGCTGAAGTACAGAAGCTGCCTTTTCTAGAATCTTTAGTAGAGAAAGGAAATCAAACCCTTTCAGTTCTGCTTTAAAATTCATGGGTGAGAGCAGTGGGAGTGGTCCTATGAGACAGACACCTTTCTGAATTCTATCTGAGTTTTAGGCTCCAGAAATTAAGGGCAGACAGAGATGGCCAGGGACAAGAGCATCACACAATCAAACATGGCTGGAGAGAGCGTCTTGCAAAGTGTTTCATGAGTAGCAATGGAAAAATTGGACTACATATGAGTTTCTGCTCTACAAAATCCAAAGTGTGAATAATTAAACTTTTAACATGCTCTTCGTCCTATCCTACTTGAACTCAATGACACTCTCTGTCATCCTGTTGGTACTAGATCCTTCCAGGCAGATTAGGAATAAGATATCTGATTTCTGCTAAATGGAATAAGGAGGAGGCTGCTTCATTTCAGAGCACAGTGCATGTCCCTGAGGCCATAATTAACCAAACTAGTAATAGCCTTCCCTACTAGTTTCTAATATGGACCAAGTTAGTCTTAGCATTCGATTTCTCTAACAAAATGTTCCAACTTAGTGTTGGATTAAAATGTAGAGTTAAATAGACATGATACATCATTTTGGAGTTCTTTCACTGTGCAATAATCTGTATTTTTGTAACCCATTTTTACTGACAGAGCCACAGAATGGCAGTGTGGTTTTAAATTGCCTACAAAGTACAATGTGCTCATAAAAACTGTTCTAGAAATGCTCCTACTTTGCCATTTTATTCACTTTCTCCAAAAATAGGCAATTTACTAAAATGGGAGGGTTTAATCTTTCCAACTCTTTCTCCCAAACTCCCCACGCAGTATTTCTTCAAGTGCACACATGGCCCCCTTGGCTTCCACTTGAGCACAACATGGGTGGTTTCTACCACCTTATTTGACAATCTAGCACTTATCTCTCAGCTTTTGATTCATCTCATGTCCATTTAGGACAGGGAGATGGCGTGGTTAAGGAAGAACCGATTTTGTTTTAATGTTTGATTTCCAGTCTGAATTAGTTTTGTACTGCTGCTGAAATTCTCTTAAATTCTTGAAATTCCCTTCAAGTGAGTGGTTTTAAACAGCACCAATTCTCATCTCACTGTCCCTGAGGACAGAAATCTGAAATGCTTTCACTCGTTGGAGGTGAAGGCAAAGGCAGGATCGTGTTTCTGTCTGGAGACTCAGAGGTAGAACCTGTCTTCCTCTCTTTCCCAGCAGCTCCAAGCTGCCCGCAGTCTGCTCCATCTCCGACTTCTCCCTGTGGTGCCGGGGACACTGACTGTGCTCCTTCCATCCCGTGGACACTAACACTTCTGCCTCCCTCTTTCTGTGTGTCAGGACCCTTGTGATGAGAGGGGCCTATCTGGAAAAATGCAGGCTACACTCTCTACTTTGAGCTTAGATAATTTGCAACTGTCATTCAACCTGCTACTTTGATTCACCTTTGTCCTTTAATATAAGGTATCCACATGACCTGCGATCAGGACATGACTCCTGGGGGGGGGGCTTTCTTTTGCTTACCATGCAGTATGACCCAGGTTTGATTTTTTGCCTCTCTGGTATTTATACCCATAATTGTCTATGGTGAAGATGTTTCCAGTCTAATTAGAACTACTAATTAAGCCTTGAACTACTAATCAGTATCGTCTTTTCCACAAGTGCCTGACACTGTGCTCTGCCACGTGGAATTAAATTATGTCAAGCTTGTAAACACTGAGGAATTTTTCCGTATTCATTCTCTTCCCTCCTGATCCTAGAGCACCAGGTAGTTGTGTGGAAGAGGGCTTCCCTCAGTTGGCCTCAAATGCTCTGTGGTGGGCTATGCTAATGCCTGAGGAGGGAAGGAGAATATTAAAGAGCAGAGCTTCATCAAAACCCTTTGGCTGTAACCAAAGCCACATAAGCCTCTCATGTGGGTCTTACTGACAACAAACTTGACATTCTGAACTATCAATATTTCTTCTATGTCCAATGAAATTTTCAATTTGTGAATGTTTTTTTTCTGTGTAGAAATTCTAGATCTAACATATCTCTGTAGTCCCCAGTTGGAATTCAAACATATGTCTGATACTAAAGGCTCATTCTTAGCTTTAAATTATCTTTATCAACATGCTATAGGTATGTTAAGGTTTGCATGATTTTATGATCCAATATCACACTGATTGTAGGCATCTCATAATGTGAATTTCTTTCCATTTCTTTATCCGAAAGGAGAATCAAGTAAGTAAAGATTTTCACCAATTATATAAGGCACTTGTTGGAATAATTAGCCCTCAATGTATCGGACAAAAAAATCTTTAGCCTAATCAATGAATCTATTTTTTATTAGTTTGCTGTTCTATTTATCTATACATGTGGCCATTTTCACTTTGGAGAGAATTACAGGGAAGCCTGAGAGCGGTGACGCATGCCTGTAATTTCAGCACTCTGGGAGGCTGGGCAGAAAGAACTCAAATTCCAAAGTTCCAGCCAAATTTGGGCAATTTAATGACCTAGTAAGATTTTGTCTCAAGAAAATAAGTGGGGTGGGGATGTAGTTCAATCTGAGGGTACTGGGTTTAATCTCCAGTATCACTATTAAGAGAGGAGAGAGGGGAGAGGAGTAAAAGAGAGGGAGAAGAGAGGAAAAGGGAGCAGGAAAAGGAAGAAGAAAGAGGGAGACAGAAGTGGAAAGAGGGAGGAAAAAAGGGAGAGAGGGCAAGACAGAGAAAGAGAGAGAGAGAGAGAGAGAGACAGAAGATAAAGTGCAGAAAGTTGAATGTAGGTTGAGAATAACATCTATGTTTTGATATCAACACAGAGGAACTAAAGTACAGGGCATTCCAGTATCTCTCAAAGATAATGCTTCTTTTCTACTCCTGACAGAGGGTAATATAACTAAAGGAGATTAAATTGCGAGGAACGTTTAACAAACTTTACTACTTCAACTTTGTGGCCATGATTCTTACTCAGTTATCTCCACGGTGAAATGGTAACGCATTTGCCATGACTATAGTGTGGCTAGATATTACACCTCCTGTAATATTACATAGGTGAGGCAGGGTAAAATTTTACTTGATTTAAAAAATCTGGACAAATTAGTCTCTTGTATTCCTGAGATTTTGGAATCCTCACTACTGACACTAAGCAAAGACACATTTTTTTCTGTTACAGCTGGTGATAAGTTTTACAGATCCATAGATATTTCTCAGGACATCAAATGCAGGATGACATCAGACTGCCTAGTGGGATTAGTTTGCACAGCTCTTGGTGTTTTTGAAGAAAAGCAGTGACAGGTGTTGTATTATTCACTCTGTTGTTGTTGGGCAAATTTATATAGGCATTGCATGACCACATAGCTAATGTTAAAACCAGAATTTCCACCTGTGAGAATATACAGTTAAAATGCTCACTCCATCCTTGTTAACTCTAATAGTCAAATAAAATTTTTACCACTTGGAAAAATAATTTGAAAATCTATTTAATATTATCAATTACAAATTTTTCTAAGCATTTTCATAGGTAAGTTCTTTTGATATTTGCTAAGCAGTATTACATTTGATTTAGGGTCATTTTATAACTAAGAGACTAGGTTCTAGAGTGAGGGAATTTGAGTTGGAGGTGTACTTTGTTTATACAAGATGCACTTAAAGAGGTCAGTTTCTTTAAAGTTCAGAATATCGACCAGCAAAGAGCATGCACCAGCCTCAGTGCATCACCTTAAACATTTGTGAGAAAATTCTTAATTCTTCTTACTATTATTATTTAGAACTAGTGATCAAACCCAAGATCTTGAGCTTGTGAGGCAGGCATGGTGCCTGAGCTAAATCCTCAGCCAAAACATTCTTAATTTCTTAATGCAATATTGAATGTACAATAATGCTCAGCTATTATTATTGCCTTGTATGTGTCAGAGTTCAAGTAGAAACAGTGTCTTCAAAGTACTAAACTGAGAAGGTTGCCCATTTCCCTGAGCAAGGATTAGGACAACTGGCTAGTACCTTGTGTGCTCTGTCTGGCCTGTGGCCAGAGCTAATCCTAGACCCATTGCTCTGGACACCAGGACTCTCTTGGGCATCGGGAATTTTTCTTTGTAATGAAGGGGCTGAAGGTTACAAGTCCATGAAACTTCCTTGTACTGGGAAGTTTCTCAGCCTGGATTGGAACATTACCAAGAATGCTTTGATGTGCAGGCGAGATGTTGGCCCACTAGTGTGACCCTATCAGGTCTTTTCTTCTGCCAACAGCCCTGGGAATATTACCACATTTCCCTCTTCGCAATCTTTCCCAAAGACACACTTTAAAAAAAAAATTAAATCTTTATTGGTGTATTATATATACATGTTGTGATCACACACAATATTGAGAATTTGTACCAGCATATGACACAATCTAATTCTCATTTTTTCCCATTCCTCTACCCACCTTACAACCCCACCCCTCTATACATAAGGTTTTTTTCCTTTTTTAAAGTTATCACTATATTTTCTTCCCCTTGTTACTTATCCCTATACCCACTGTTGAGGATGCAAATTATATTTAATCTTTTTTCTTAGTTCTTCCACAACAACCTGACTAGAAATTATGAATTCATTAAATACAGTAAGTTCCAGACTTCCCCAATTGTGAACTTTCACAAATACCAGTGGGCCTCCCATGATAAAGTGTGAACAAGTCATGGCAGCAGCTCACACATACACCAGACGTCACAGTTATGCTGCCGTGTGCACACTGGACACCGTAACAGCGGACAGCAGTACAATGGGGAACTTACTGCTTTTGTGTGAGTTTGGCTTTTTTATCCTTTATATTCCGTACTATGCCAACAGTCCTTTAAGGCTCATGTGGCCGGACTAACACACCAATACAGCTTCTGAATGTTTTCGTGGAATGCAGCACCTTCATGAGCCAGGGACGTAATAGGCAAGTTACTTGTCAGTCTTTGTCCTCTGTATTGGTAAACTTCCCTTAGAGATTCAGGGAAACTTTCAGCACTTTTGTTTTTGTTTTTGTTTTTGACACAGGGTCTCGCTTTTGTTGTTCAGGCTGGCTCTGAGCTCACTATGTAGTCCAAGCAAGCCTCAAACTCAGCGATCCTCCTGTCTCTGCCTCCCGAGTGCTGGGATTACAGACGTGAACCACCACGCCCGGCACTTTTGGCACTTTTGAATTGGATCATCGCCAAAGTATTTTGGAGGTAATCAGAATGGGAATGAGATGCAAGAGAACAGAAGATACATACTCATTCCTTATCCATTGCGCAGGAAGCAGCTCACTATAAGAGTGCAGAAGGTTGGGGGCTGGAGATTTAGCTCAAGTGGTACTGTGAGATCCTTGGATGTACAAGGGCCCAAGTTCAATCCCTGGTACCACCAAAAAAAAAAAAAAAAAAAGAAAAGAAAAGAAAGCAGAAGGCTGAGACAGAGTTCTGCCTCTAGTGTGTGCTGGTTCAAAGGGAATCTTCAAACCCACTGACTCATCCCGCTTTCCTAGGTGTTATTATGATAGTAACACTCATCTTTTGCTGGACTTAAAATTGCATAACAGGTATGAGGAATTTTGTGTAAATTTTAGGAGTAAATTCTAACTAATTCAGCTTAATTATTTTTGCTATTTGTTTTTTGACTTTTATAAGTACATGTTTGTAGTACGTAAGGATTACATTAACTGTAGGGATTACATTGACTATGGTCCACATGTATAACACATTACAATTTCCTTCACTTTGCCTCCTGCTTCTACCTCCAGCTTTAGATTCATTTATTTATCATAGTATAACTTATAAAGTTAATCATATATATGAATTGAAAACCGGACCAATAGGCCAAAGGACATATAAAACACAAGACGACTTTACTATATCATGGTACACTTGCAGACACATTGAATATACTGGATTGTAATACTATTTTTTCTTCCTTTTTTTAAATTCTTTTTTTTTTTGAAACAGGGTCTCGCTTTGTAGTTCAGGCTGGCCCTAGGCTCACTATGTAGTCCAGGCAAGCCTCGAACTCAGCAATCCTCCTGTCTCTGCCTCCTGAGTGCTGGGATTACAGGCGTGAGCCACCACACCCAGCTTTTTTAATTCTCTTAGTAAATTGGAGAAACATTTATATTCTCTTCTGCTCTCCTTTTTCTCCTCCTTTTACCCCCTTTCTCTCTTTATATCCTCCTTCCCTTCTTCCTCTCCCTTCATCCTTTTCCTCCTTCCTCTCTCCAATTTCTTTTTCTCTTGACTGAGTTTATTAGTACATTTTAGGAATATATTATGATCATTTTAGGAATATATGATGTAGTATAATATTAAAGAGAAAATAGATACCTTAAAGCTGTATTATTTTAAAGAGCATATTAAGTAAAAGCCATTTACATTTTCTCTTTCTTTCATCTTTAACACTGTGCAAATTAATTATGATATACGTACTTTTTTTACATATATTTGGTTTTATAGTCCCTTAAGTCTACAAAGAAAAAAAATATTCCTTCAAATAATTTGACCACAGTAAATGATGTTAGTATAACTTGTTCTTTCATATTTTGCCCTCATCACAGAACAAGAGTGATATAATATGCCAGGTGGAAATCCACTAAGTCCTTAGGGCTCAGGAATGCAAATAAAATAGCTATGTAATAATATCTCCCAGCTGTGCTTCAGGCCTCAGCAGAGGCCCCATTTGTGATGTGACATCTGAAATATTTTTCACAGCATACTTTTCCAGCTGAAATTTATCATTTTCAGATACAAGACCTTTTATGCTACACAAATTTATAAAGATGCAATTTTTAAATAGACAGGATTCACGAATTAGAAATTATTCATAAACTAGAACTACCTTTTCCTCCCACAATATAATCCAAAACAACTGTAAGAAATAATATTCAGAGGATCTACAAAACAAGTAGTTTTGTAGTTTCTTTTTGTGTTTCAGAGTTTGTCTCTATTTTTTATATCTGCATGTGTGTGTGTGTGGTTGTATATAAAGTGAATATGTACAACTGTATCAATGTAAATTTGTGCACATGTTTAAATAGACGTATTTTCAAAGTACAGTTTACATCTGGAGTATCTGCCAAAAATCTCACATTTGGGAAGGTGACTGGATTATGGAGGTGCGGTATTCACCCACAGACTAGTACACAGACGAGTTCAGAGCTAAGTTGCTGGTAGAAGTTGGGGACTGGTTGGAGGGGGTAACTAGGCCCTGCTCTAGAAGGATGTATTCAATCCCACCCCAGCCCCACCCCTTCTTTGGCTCTCCCTGCTTCCGGACTGCCATGAGGGGAGCAGGCCTTTCCACTGCCATTTCTGCCTTGAAGCCAACCATCAGATTAGCCCACTGGTGTTGTGAAGAATGTTATAAACTATGATATAAGCAAACTGAGTTCAAGTCCAGATCCTTACATTTGTATGCTCTGTGCCTATGGGACTGTCACTAGCTATAACAAGTCAGCCTTTTAATATGAACAAAAACTGCTTAGAGAATACTAAAAGAAACTCAGGACCTTGAAATATATGGGAACTTATTTCAATTTTTGAATTCAACTCAACTTGTCGTGAATTGCCGAGAAAAAAATTCCCAGAATAAAATTTTTGTTGTTTTTCTTTTAATAGATTTTCTTTCTTTGAGAGTAGTTTCAGGTTACAGAAAAAAATGGTCATTGAGAAAGTTACTGCATACTCAACCCACCCCTCATAATTTCTGCTACTAACATAGGTTATGACAAACAGGTAATGTCATGTATTCATCATTATGTAATCAGACAGAATAGTTTCAAAATACTCAAAGTGCCCTTTGAATAGTTGAATCATGTCACTTATTCCTTCCTATTTTCCTTCTACTTACTTCTAGTATTCATTAATGTTTTTTCTGTCTCTGTAGTATTTTCTTTTTCAGTTTGTCATATAGTTGGAATCAGAGGGTATATAATAGTCTTTTCAAACTAGTTTGCTTCTCTGAGAAGCATGTATTTCTCCATGTCTATCTTTGGTTTGATAGCACCTTTCTCTTTATTGTTGAAAAATATCCTACTGTATGATGGACCACACTGTGCTTATGTATTACCCTATTAAAGGGCATTTGACTGCTTCTGAAATTTGACAGTTATGAATGTAATTAGCACATACAGTTTTATGTTCAAATGTGGATTTATATATACAGTACTATGGGGACATAAAATTTCAATGCATTTGTGTAAATATTAGTAAATAACTATTAGATTGTGTATGGAGCCCATGTTTATCTTTATAAAAGTCAGTCAAAGGGTCCTAAACAGTTGTACATTTTACATCCTTACAAGCAATGAGTTAGTTATTAAAACATAGGCTATTGTTTTAAGAAAAGTAATCTAAATATAGTTTCTGAGTATGAGTAATCAATTAGATAAACATTAATAATTGACTTGTTAGCATAGGAATGTGTATATATTAGGAAAAACATTTGATATGTGTACCTCCAATTTTGTTGTTTTATAGACAATCATTCATTAAAATAAATATCTTTGCTAGTCCATATATGTGGACAGTATGCCTTGTAGAAGACCTTTTAAGACCATTAATAGCTCCATGTCATACAATATGATACATTTTGTGAATGTTTATGCATTGTAAACTGTGTATAAAATCTGTGTCTTATAAATTTTTATACTTCTGAAATATCCCAAATCATGTTGATTTATTTAACCTCAGTTTTATGAGTGTTTTCTAGTTGCTAGGCAAGAATTGAAATATTCAGAATCTCATTTTGTTTGTCTCACTTATTTATAAAACATACTTCAAGTGTCATCTCAGGAAAAGTCTACCTTAGCAGCCATTCTGTATCCTGCACTAGGTATCTGAGAGAGGCCTTGCTAGGTGGGTCCTTTTCCTTGCTTTGGCACAAACATCCATCACACTATATGATTTATTTGTTCATTGCTGCTTCTTGGACATACATTCCTTCATGTTTCATATTCTGTCATTCCTATTGTAGTCAGGCACCCCACAAATAGGAGATATATCACCAATGGATCTTTAGTTTATATAAGAAGAAACTTGTCTTGATCTATGGAACTAATGAAGAAACAGAAAAGAAGAGGTACATCAGGGTTTGGGGCCAGATGTGTCCCGATGTCTCATTGGTGTAACAAGAGGCATTTCCTTTGTGGGTCCCCGGGGCACATTGTTCTTGGTGATTCAGCTTAAGGCTTATACCTGGCGTCCCATAATGGCAACTATCATCTGCTCATAGTCACAAGACTTCATTTATACTGGGGAGAAAGAGAAAGCATGTTTCTGAGGAGTTTCCTTAGAAGGATAAGAAACTCTCTCAGAAGCCCTCAGAAAATATCTCAAAGTGCCCGAGTAGAGTCATATACTCATCCCTGCAAGCCAAGGACGAGGTCTTACCCACTGGAGAGTTTGAGTTAGGATGTAGTTAACAGCACTATGAACATTTCTCCAGCCCGATGAACTCCAAACAGAAAGCTGAGAGTAAAATAAAACTTTTATTTGTATTATTGAGAAAAATAGAAGCAAAGGTGCAAGATAGAAGAGTAATGTTCTTCCTATTCAAAGACATAAAATTGGATTGCAAAATATCTCAACTTTGGATTCATGCCATAGACAAGAAAGTGAGGCTATTAAACCTAATTCTTTTCACCTTTATCTCTCTGAAACAATTCAAGTCATGCGTATAAGAACTAGCTTTCAAATGTACATTGTATGCTGAATATACTGCTTAATTTAAACAATAAAAGTAAAACTTTCTTCTTATTTTTGCAAGTGATGAGTCCCTGCATCACAGAATATGATGCCCGACACGAGGGCTATCATAAATAGTAAAATCAGTTAAATACTTCTTACAGGATTTGGAATTTACCATTTGAGAAGCTGCAAACCCAGAAAGGAGATTTAAAAATTCACATTTCACCTGTCTTAATGACTAGTTATCAAAATTTCCATTTTATGACTCATTTAAATGGTATTAGAAAATAAAGACCATGTTTTCAAAGAACTCGCTCAACTCATACAAAGAGCTGCATCGTGCGACAATCAGCTGGTGGAGAAATGAAGCTCACCAGAGCCCAGACCAGAAAGAAGGGCATCTGTGCGAGGAGCTCAGCACCAGCCCCTGACCACGGAACCCATTACCAGTGTCAGCATGTCACCCGTGAGGCCCTGCACCGAGCCCTAACAGGGCCTTTCATTTTCATTTACAAAAAAACTAAGTTCAAAATTCCTAAAGAAGGGCTCGAGTTTTAGCTCAGTGGTTCCGGCGCCTGCCTCGCAAGCGCAAGGTCCTGAGTTCGATCCCCAGTAACCACATACAAATGCTGGGCGTAGAGACTCACGCCCACCAGCAATCAATACCACAGTGCCGGGCATGGTGGCTCACGCCTGTAATCCCAGCATTCGGGAGGCAGAGACAGAAGGATTGCTGAGTTCGGGGCTTGCCTGGGCACCATAGTGAGCTCAGAGCCAGCCTGGACTACAAAGCGAGACCCTGTCTCAAAAAAAAAAAAAAAATCCTAAAGAATTAGGGCTTCAGGAACACCTTCCACCATCAGCACCCATATAATTTCTTTGATATATTTACTAGTAATTCGAAATATTCCTCTCTTTCCTCTCATCATCGTTACTTTACAACGTTGCACAGCGAAGTCGTGTGTTCTCCTCTTTGCGTTGTTAATTCCACTTTGCATTGTGCGAGGCTTTACTCTGTGTTGCTTCTTTACTAGTCTTGGCACGGACAGCAGGTCTAACCCTGGATCCCACTCATTCTCCAGCTCGATTCTGAACTGTCTTCTGTCTTAACTTCCATACTACTTAGTACCTTCTCACATTGTACGGTAATGCGATGTCATCATCATTATTCGGTTTCCACCTTCTTCACTGAAATGTCAGCTTTAATGAGGTATAACTTAGTTTGTTCACTGATTTGTTTTGCACGCATAGAATAAGACTTGGCACATAGAACAATTTCATTATGTACTTATTACATGAATGGGTAAATGTGCTTGCATTGTATGAATGCTGTATCAAATTAGTCACTCAGGGATATCCTTATGTAGAAGAGTAACCCTGAAAGGTAAATTAAATATCTTTTATTTTCTCAGATGCTGGCTATGTATTTAACTAAATTTTCTCATTAGAAAGTTTTGTTGCCAACCCAAATATTTTTAAGCCTATTTAACATTGGCCTTTTTCCAATCATTTTAATAAAATACAGCTATCAAATTGACTTAAAGATTACATAAGCTCATACTTTATGACCAAGTCTGAGAATTTGAACATTTGTTTCAATTTCAAGTACAGAAGTATTTTTGAGTGAAAGCTCAAACACACACGAACTCCCTCGGGTGTGAACTACCATAGTTGAAACACGATTTTCCCAGCAAGATCCTGTTAGGTGATGAGGATCTGTACCATAGACCAATACAGATCTTTTTTGTTGTTGTTGTTGTTGTTTTTTTAGGAATACGAATCTCTGCAAAGTATGCTATTAAGTTAATGTTTTAAAAAAATTAGTAGCAAATAACCCTTACTTTAATAAAATTTTAATTGTGTCAAACATATGCCTATTTAAGGGAAATATGTTTTCTGTAGTATTTTAAAAACAGTTCTCTTTGAGAAACTATTTGTCTAAATTAATGACAAGTAAATCCTCTTAGATGGAAAATAGAAACCTGTTCTTGTGAATCATGATTAGTTTGGACTGTTTTGTTCTGAAGAGCTTCCTTCCTTGAAAAGGTTCGGTATCTTATTTTGTTTTCCAGAATTCTCTAGTTTATATCTGCTGACCATATGTTGAAAGAGAGAAGAATGGTTGCAATCTCAAGTATCATGACTTTAAACTGCTTGGCTTCATGTCCCTTTGACTTGGCTATATATTTTCCCTGGATTGTGCCACGCGACAGCCTTTTGCATTCTCCATAGGCTGCTACATCTTCTTAGAAATAGATCACCTACCTTCCTTCAGGTTTTGCTTTGCAACACAGAAAATTTTAACTGTCTTAGATCAGGCCTGTAATTAAATCTTCCTTTCTTCAAACAGTCCAAACCCTTCTTGTTCTTCATATATTTTACTTCTTTTTCCCAGCCATGTTTTAAAAAGAAATTATGTACAAAATTAATCATATAAGTAACAAGTACATACAGAGTATCATCCAATTTCATAATACTTTACCCATGAGATTACATATATGGTTTTTGATTCTACAATGTATTTATCAATTCTTTAAACAGTAATCAAGTGCCTGCTTTGTGTCAAGCAATAGGCACATGAAATACATTACTGACAAAGGCATCATGGAGACTGGCTGGGGAAGGTGGTGTGTTCATGAAATCTAGGCCGCCAGCAGGCTGAAGTAGGAGGACTTTAAGTTTAAAACTGGCTAATTTAGAGACTTAGTGAGACTCTGACTCTACTTACGAAAAAAGA
>PVIC010035019.1:0-19273 GCA_004025085.1 Thryonomys swinderianus | reverse complement strand
TGAGTTCTAGAAAGTAGGACAGCTTTTATAGAGTGGAATATTTCTATAGGAAACTTGGTGTGGGAATATGATGAGGGGAAGGAATAAATATGATACAGAAAGAAAATAAAAGAGCATGTATAAAGGGGGGAAGGGGGGGAGTGGGTAGGGATATGGGTAAAAATGAGAATTAACTTGTGGCATATACTGGTACAAATTTTCCAATGTTATATGTGATTTTGAGATGTATATAAATTGTACCAATAAAGAATTCAATTAAAAAATAAAATAAAATAAAAATTTACAAATCCTAGCCAGGACATGGAGAGAAAGGAAACTTTATACATTGTTGGGGCTGGAATGTGTATTTGTACAACCACTATGGAAAAGAGTACAGATGTTCTCAAAATTTAAAAACAGAACTACTATATGATCTCACTGTATCACTCCTGGATATTTATCCAAAGATAGGAAGTGAGCTTATAAAAAGAGCTACCCAAGTATCCATGTTTCTTTCAGCACTATTTTTTTTTTTTTTTGAGACAGGGTCTCGCTTTGTAGTTCAGGCCGGCTGTGAGCTCACTATGTGGCCCCGGCAAGCCTCGAACTCAGCAATCCTCCTGCCTCTGCCTCCCGAGTGCTGGGATTACAGGCGTGAGCCACCACGCCCGGCACTGTGGTGTGTGGTATTGATGGCTGGTGGGCGTGAGTATTCATGCCCAGCATTGTATGTGGTTACCGGGGATTGAACTCAGGACCTTGCGCTTCAGAGGCAGGCACCGGAACCACTGAGCTAACGCTCCGGCCCTTTCAGCATTATTCTTAACAGCAAAATGACAGAATAGGGGCCGGAGGGTTAGCTCACTGGTTCTGGCGCCTTCCTCACAAGTGCAAGGTCCTGAGTTCGATCCCGGTAACCACATACAATGCTGAGCGTGGAGACTCACGCCCACCAGCCATCAATACCACACACCACAGTGCTGGGCATGGTGGCTCACGCCTGTAATCCCAGCACTCGGGAGGCAGAGACAGGAGGATTGCTGAGTTCTAGGCTTGCCGGGGCTACATAGTGAGCTCACAGCCAGCCTGAACTACAAAGCGAGACCCTATCTCAAAAAAAAAAAAAATAAAAAAGACAGAATCACCCTAGGTTCCCAGAGATGAAAGAATAAAGAAAATGTGGTGTAAATGTATAGTGGAATATTAGTCATACATAAAAAAATGAGATTATGCCATTTATAGGAAAATGGATAAAACTAGAGGTTATTACATTAAAAAAAAAAGAACCCAAACAGAAAGACAAGTATTGCCTGTTTTCTCTCATAGATGGAAACCAAAAAAATCTTTTTTTTTAATTTTTGTCTTTATTGGTACATTGTATATACACATCATGATCACACTCAACATTGGGAATTTGTATCAGTATATGACACAATTTAATTATCATTTTTTTCCTGGTCCCCTATCCACCCCACAACCCTCCACCCCCTAAATACATAAGCTTTGTTTTCCTTTCTTATTACCATCACATTTTTTCTTTACCCCTCATTACTCACTCCTCCATATTTCCTTTTAAATATTTTCTATTTCACAATATCCATCATACATTCTAGAACTGAACATCTTCAGTTTCTCATACCACAGAACAGATATGATATTTACACATCTGTGACCTATTTATTTCACTTATGAGTATGTTCTGAAGGTGCATCCCTTTGAGTATAAGTGACTCAAACTTATCATTCTTTATGGTAGAGCAATACTCCATTTTATAGTAAAACCACATCTTCTTCATCCAATCTCTAGTTGATGGGCATTTGGGTTGGAAAACTAAAAAAAAATCTTTTAAAAATTAAAAACCTGAAAGCAGAAGGACAATTGGGAAAGGGGAAGGATACCAGGGGTAGGGAGCAAAAGAATGTGGAAAAGAGGCTGGACATGACCAGAGCACAACATAATGTGCATATGGAAGCATTGGGATGAAATCACTCGTTCTGACCACCGGTATATGTTAACAGCTGTAATTTTAAAACTGGAGGAAAGTGATATGCAGAAAAGACAGAAAATAGGTATCACAACATATGTGACATGAAAGTACGATCAGAGGTGGTACTACTGAACTTTCCTGATTTTAAGGGGGAAATTGTGGATGAAAGGGCATGTCAAAGTCCAGGAAAACTGATGAACAATGATCACCACCTCAAAAGTGCTTTTACTACAATGTTGTTCCTCAGATCTAGGGTCAGATACAAGTCTTTCAAAGCTCTGGGTATCCAAAGCTTGGTCACTAGTGATGCTTTAGGAAGCAGTGGCACCTTAGGAGGTTGGTGCTGTGAAGCCTTTTGATTCTGGCTGCCATTCAAGGACACTCTGGGACCACAGCATCTTCCCCGGTCTCTCTTGATTCCTACTCACAAAATGAGCACTTTACTCCTCCGCACATTCCCTTCCATTGTGATCCAACAGCCTCACCAGAGCTTCACAAAGAGCAAGTCATGGACCAGAACCTCTAAATCCTTGAGCCAAAAGAAACTTCCTCTCTTTATAAGTTAATTGTACTTGGTTTTTAGTAATAGTGACAGAAAACTAACACACCCATCTTCAAAGCCAAAGAAAAGTAACTTAGTTACTTTTCTACTACTACTATTCTTCTTCTACTATCAATTTATACTATTCTTTCATCTAACTCTATGTATAAACTCAGGTTTCTAGAATGAGAACCATCAAATTTATGATTATTTTGGAGACATGGAGTTTTAGGATGAAATTTACCTTTTTTGGTACTTTTCTCTATTCCTCATACATTTATAATGGATGTGATTTGCACTAATAAAATAATAGTCATTTGTGATATTTTTATAGAGAAAAAAATGAAGGAAAGGACAAAGACAGGAAAAGAAGGTAAAAGACTACTGGTTTGTCAGGATACTATTTTGTCACTCTTCCAGTTACCTAACTATTACAATAGGTGAAAGGAGCATAAAAGGAAGAAAAAGAGGAAGAGGAGGAGGAAGAAGAGCAGGAGACCGTTATTCATTACAGACTGATCACAAATCACACATGTGGTATGTGATCCCCTGGAGATTTCTGTTTATACCTAATATAGTAATATTTTCCGTCAGTAATTTCTCCCAATATTTTTCTCTAATTTGAAGTATCTAAAAGAGAACTCTATATTTGTTGAGACCCAACTGTGCTGCTGATTAAAGAGGCCTGTATTCCATAAATATTTACATTCTGCTCTACAAGAACAGAGAAACAACTTGATGTGCCTGTTGCTTTCCTACTTAAACAGACCTACTCAAGAAAACAATTGTGGCTCATTTTCTACATCTAATTATCTTTTCTACCAAATCTCCGGTACAATGTCAATTCCCTGAAGACATAGACTGTGCTTCTACTTTGTTCCAGATGAAGGCCGCTTTGTGTGGAAGAAGTACTAAAAAATTCAGCTAATTGATGGTGATGATGATATTGTTTTAATCCCCCAAAGGCCAGTCTGTGAGCTGTCTTAACCAGACATAATTTGCACTGTGCTGCACATCAAAGTGACTCTGGCAAGCGGGGTTCTATTTGCAATGAGTCCTCCACAGTTACATTATCTACCACATTCCCAGTCACTCCCTGGCACTTCACTTAGGATTTAGCCATTAGTGCACTGCCTACCTCTCCACCACTACTCTATTTACTACTTTTAGTCACTCCAATATTCCTTGATAGGCCTTTCTCCTCTATGCTCATTTACCAAACACGAACTCCACTGAAACCCAGCTTTCTATCTGCTCCCCTTCCGGACCCCTAGCAGCTCAAAAGGGCTTATGATACAAGCAGTCAGCACTGTCAAAGACACTCACCACGATGTGCTCCCCTCAGCCCAAAGCAACAAGGCTGCCTGATCTTGGACTAGAACCTACAGAACCAGGACTTAAATAAACCTTATCTTTGCATAAATGAATTTCCTTACGTATTTTATTATAGTAACAACAAATTGGTTATTAGAACCACAATTCTTTTTTCTTTTTTCTTTTTTTTTTTGCTTTTGAGACAGGGTCTCGCTTTGTAGTTCAGGCTG
The DNA here is from genome assembly GCA_004025085.1 of Thryonomys swinderianus. Taxonomy (NCBI): domain Eukaryota; kingdom Metazoa; phylum Chordata; class Mammalia; order Rodentia; family Thryonomyidae; genus Thryonomys; species Thryonomys swinderianus. Next base: position 15,222 of record PVIC010035019.1, on the reverse strand, counting down.
GTCCTGAGCTCACTATGGTGCCCAGGCAAGCCGCCGCAAACTCAGCAATCCTCCTGTCTCTGCCTCCCGAGTGCTGGGATTACAGGCGTGAGCCACCACGTCCGGCATTGTGGTATGCGGTGTTGATTGCTGGTGGGCATGTCTCCACACCCAGCATTATATGTGGTTACCGGGGATTGAACTCAGGACCTTGCGTTTGCGAGGCAGGCACCGGAACCACTGAGCTAACCCTCTGGCCCCAGAACCACAATTCTTAAGAAAGACTTCATATCACCAGCATTCCTGTTTCCAGACTAAACTGGTTTTCCATCTCTTCTCAAAATATGTTACTTTCTCCTCTCTCTTCAAACCTGCAACACTTCCCCTTCTTTGACCACTCCCTTGAGATCTACAACACCAACTTCTATTCCACTGTAAAATTAAAAGCAGCTAGAAGAAAATATCCTCATCTTTTCATCACCTATTCTAACCTAGTTGTATCTGACTCATCTTTTTCCTACTGCTATGATGGAGGAAATGCTCTGTCCACCTAAACTTATCCTTCCCAGTAAAATGAAGTCTGTCCCTTCTAATGTATTCAGAATTTTTCTATTCTCCTTCTTCTCTTCCTTTTCTTTCCCCCTCTTGATCCCTTCCTTCTCAACTGAATAATTTCCAATACCATGGACAAGTCTCCAACTTTGAAAACTGAACAAAATACATTTCCTTGTTCCCATTTGTCCCTCTAACTTCCGCTCCATTTCTCAGGTGCCTCCTTGAGAAACAGTGTGTTATGGTTGCTCACGCACCGTCCGTCTCTAACAGGTCCTAATCAGACTTCTGTTACTGCTACCACCCAGAGAAGCTGCTCAAACAAAGGTCATTAAGATCCTGCATCTTGCCACATCTGACTCTAAATGACTCAACTTCTCAAAAGTGTTAACTTTAAGAACAATACCTTTCTTCTCAAAGTATGTGTACACTGTGTTCCAGTGAAGACTGTGTGTACTGGCTTCACTCAGTTCTTCTGGTTTTCTTCCTGTTTCTGTCATGGCTCCTCCTTCCCTCCTCAATGTTAACATTTTCCAGAGCTCATTCCCATCTTCCCTTTGTTCATATTTATTTCTTTCTAGATAATCTTATCAACTTCCACGGTTTTAGGTAATGACCAATTTTTTGATAGTTTCCAGATCGCGTCCACATTCTGTAATCTCTGTGCTCATGTTTTACTCTATTCTGTTCTATTTATACTGTTTTCAGACTCTTACCTGAACCCTAAGCTCTGAACTCTTAATATCTTACTCTCGTCTATTTAACATCTCCATTCAGATGTCTAAAGTCTTCTTAAATTAACAGCTAAAGGAAAGCTTTTAATTTGTCTTCAACAAATCTGAACCTGTTCAAATTACCCTGTCCCAGTTACTAAAATCATCAATAACTGTTTTTCAAACCAAATATCTGAGTGTAGATCTTTGGTTAATAAAAACCTTTGATTATTCCTTTTTCCTCAACTCTGATCCAAGCCATCAACAAATCTTGTCAGTTTTATCTAACCTTTACCATTTTCAGTGCTACCACCTAGGTCCAAACAATACCATTTCTCATTTAGACAATGGTAATAACATAAACATTTAGTAAGTCTTTCATTCTTGTCACCTTTTCAACGATTCTTCATTAAATTATCAAGTTGAACTTTTGAAAACATGACTCAGGGTATTTAATTTCCACGTGGAAAGCTGTATGGTCCATTGACTCTTGATAACACAAAACTCTTTCATAGATCCCAAGGCTCTACCTGATCTTCAGCCTGATCTCTTAATCCACCCCAGCTGCACAGGCCTTCTCACCTCCTGAGAGGCCCTGGATTTCCATCTCTTAAGGAATTTACACATGCTATTGCCTAGAAACGCCGCTTCCAGTATCTTTCCATGAGAGAACACTGTGTGGCATTCGGACATATTCTCCAATATCGCTGTTAAGAGAGGGCGTCGCTGACAAGTTAATGGAAAGCACCATCTGTAGCGCCCTAACACTCTAGGTCCCTTTATGCTATTTTCTTACCTTCAAGATATGTCATTATGTTCAAATTTTTTATTTGCTTATTTCCTGTATTTATTGGTAGATCCCCAGTGTCAAAACTCATACAAACCTCACAGACAGTACTTAAGAGAAATGTTCATGATCAATTTGAACGATCTCCCTCTTCTCTAGGGTCTCCTGAGTCTAGAAGAATTCAGCTTTCCCATGCTATCTTTTGGCTTTCCCCCATTTCCATATATGCACAAGTCTCTGTGCATTAGCAGTACATACAAAAACTGTAATACAAACTGTAGTATAAAAACAAAATTAAAAAATTTCCATGGCCATTTATGGTAGTAAAACATAATGGTTTCTATGGCTGATCTATGCACTATTTCCTCAAAAATATTAATCTTCCCACAAGAAAATAGTTTATCCTTTAGAGAAAAATCTTTGATTCTTCCCATCATGCTGCTTTACTTTATATTAATAACATTTTTCATTAATTTTACTATTAACTTTTGACTTCTAGCAATGCTATATCACTATTGAATTCTTTCAAACCACCATAGGGTAATATGCTAAGGATTAACATCTTAATAAAGGAGAAAAACTTTTTTGTATTCTTAGAACATTCAAGGGCACAATAATTTTGTTATAAGCATTGTTAGGAATAGCTTTTTCATGGCTTTCCTGAAGATACCAAATGAAACTGACTTCACATATAGCATCAAGTATCTCTTTCACTTAAATCCACGTACATTGCTATTGCTTAGGCAACCCCAACAAGATTCCAGGACTCTGAAGTCAAAAGTGCTTCAATCTAAATCTCATTATAACAAGAGCTACTGTTCAAGCTCCTAAATTGTAGTACCTTCTGTGGATTTAACAAAAAAGGTTCACAACACTGCTAAGCATCTACACTGCCATAAAACATATATTTATACTTAAAGGAGTCATTTTACTAACTCTTTTCTCAAATTATAATAGGCAACCACTTCTTGGATATCACCCACATGATCTGTTGGGATTAATTCTATCTTTGGAATTGATCTGAAAGTATAAAGACAATGAAGCAAAGACAAACAAGGAAAACAAAGAGGTACTGACATCTCCATTATCTTTCTGACAGAGGCTTTAAAGGTATATGTGATTGTGTATTACAAAGAGTCAAGACATTTTTGGTTGAACTTTCACAACAGGTAACCAAAAATCTAGCTAGAATTGAACACATTCATTTCAACACTAATGTGATAAACAGGAAAAACTTTACTCATAACCTTCATGTTGCTCCATGTTGCACCTGCTGATTTAAGTACCAAGCCAACTTTGAGAAAAATCTCAGAAACACTTGGACATAAGGACATGAAAGAGAAGAACAGACTAAAATTTCTGCCTTCTATACCTCAAACAAATTTATGCTTATAAATGCATTACTACTAAAAGTATCCCTTATGCCTCAACACCTAATAACTAAATTGTTTCCTATGCATTTGGGAAAAGTATGTTCTATTCTCTAAATTATTTAAACCTGTTTACATTTCTGTTGAAACTTAATCTCTCAGTTTGTTCAGATAAACTATTAAAGGTAAAACATTTACCTGAACCTTGTTTTCATTTTGTAATAGCATTTCTGATTCATTTAATTTAGATTTATGTTTAAGCCCAATTATTAGTACAAAACCATAACACAGACAGTAGTACAAGAATATTGGAAATTTTCCATGATCATTTTATAAATAACTTCCTTTACCAATGATTATAAAGCATCAGTCATTGATCATGAGGAAGTTATTTTGCACATGTTTGCAAGCGATCTCCTGTACAGTGTGAGTTACAACTATAATCAGTGCTCATCAAACATGTAACTGTTTTGACTTTTCAACCTTCCAAATATAGTTCTACCTGCATCCATGTAATAAGTCATTCATGAGACTCTTGTTAGGAAGCATTAGATAATACATGGTATCATAATATCTGAAAATTCTAAGTCATATCTTTCATTTGCCTTCTTTCTTGTTTAAATTTGCCATGCTGAGTTGTGAACCTCATAGCTTCTCCTGAAATGACAGGAGAAACCAGTGATGTAGAATTTATAGGTTTTCTTTTCCATCACTGTGCAAAATCAGTGTGACTTTGATTAAAGTGACTGGCCATTGGGAGTTTGAAGAAATTGACAGACTATTACTTTACTGGTTAAGAAATCAATTCTTTCAATCTTGTGGGTTAAACTGATTGCGTTTCAGATATGACCTAAAAGGATCTTTTTCAAATTTGACATTACCAGCCCAAAGAAATCAGTAACGAATAAGGTATTTCAAAAATGATATACTATAAAGAATTCAATTTTAAAAACTGATATACTAAAATTCATTATCTATGACTTAATTTGAAGTTGTGGTCATTTGAGCCTATTCTGTGCTAAGTTAAGTTTCATAAGACTTTCAAGTATTAATAAGCATTTTACATGGATGCATTTCATAATTTCATGGGTACTACCTAGAATGACATTATCTACAAAGCACTACTGATACAGAAAGTTTAAACCCAACTTACCAGATGTGGGGGTGCACTCCTGCAATCCCAGCACTTGGAAGGCTGAGGCAGGAGGATCACAGTGAGTTTCAGACCAGCCTGAGCTCATAGTGAGACTCTTCTCAAAAATTTAAAAAACAAAAAACAAAAAACACAACTCACTGTGTTTATATTTAAATGACTTATTGAGTTGACATGAGTTTACTGCAGTAAAATGAACACTTCACTGTAAACTGTGTTCATTTTGAATGTGTATATAGGAAATTAAAAATGAAGAAAAAAATTTTACTTTCCCCCCAAATTACAGAGTACTAAAATTTCACAAGTTATAGCCTTACTGACATGGAATTGTGAAAAAAAAAATGTGTTCTTTCTTTACTAACATATACACATGATTCAGTAAGAAATTTCCTTCTCATTTCTTTTTCAACTCATAACATGGTCAGGCACAAAACTTTAGCATCTGTATGTTTTTTATAGTTCTCTAATGTTTGCCAAACTCATTTTTAAGGAAGACTTACCTCAGGTTCAGTCTTTCTCCAGGCAACAAAACCTGGCCAAAATTTAATAACGTCATTTTCATCACAGTGTGTTTATTTTTATAGTTACCTTCTGTTTACAGCAGAGAATGCTGGTTTTCTGTTCTATTTAAATAACTTTAGATTACAAAGTGAATCACTCTAAAGAGAATACTGAGGAAGAACAGGACAGGTGGTAAGCAAAAAAAATCATAAAAGTAGTAAAAATAACTAGATGTTAGGAAGTTACAATATATAAAATCAATAAGTGAAAAAATTATATTCAACCTGTAAGAGGAAAATCATCTTCTTGGGTAACTCAATTCCAATCTCTCTCCCATAACTTATCACAATGACATGTTTGATTATAAATGGCTTTTTTATTTATCAAAGTAAGTCCATTGAAGCCTCTATTCAACAATATTCTGATAATTTTCTTTTTTAAATTTTTATCTTTATTGGTACATTGTATATACACATCATATCATGATCATACTCGATACTGGGAATTTGTACCAGTATATGACACAATTTAATTATTATTTTTCCCATTCCCCTACCCACCCCACAATCCCCATCCCCTAAATACGTAAGTTTTGTTTCCCTTTTTTATTACTATCACATTTTTTCTTTACCCCTCATTACTCACACCTCTACCACATTTTCCTTTGAATATTTTCTATTTCACAATAACCATCCTACATTCTAGAACTCATTAACATCTTTAGTTTCTCATACCAGAGAACACACATGATACTTACACATCTGTGACCTATTTATTTCACTTATGAGTGTGTCCTGAAGGTACATCCATTTGAGTAAAGGACTCCAATTTATCGTTCTTTAAGGCAGAGTAATACTCCATTTTATAGAAAAACCATATCTTCTTTATCCATTCTCCAATTGAAGGGGATTTGGGTTGTTTCCAAGATTGAGCTATCACAAACTGAGATGCTATGAACATGGGTGTACATATGCCACTATAATGTCATTCTTTTAATTCTTTTGTGTATATTCCTAGCAGGGCAATAGCAGGGTGGAATGGGACCACTAATCCTAATTTTTTTAGAAATCTCCACACTGATTTCCATAGAAGTTGTACAGTCTACATTCCCAGCAACAGTGGAGATGGAATCCTTTTTCTCCACAGCCTCTCAGGCATTTGTTGCTGCCTAATTTTGAGGTAGCAGCCATTAAAAATATTCTGATAATTTTTATTCAATACTATTCAAACTCAAAAATTATCAAAGTGAGTGCCAGGCATAGTGACTCATGCCAGAAATCCCAGCACTCAGGAGGCAGAGACAGGAGGATTGCTGAGTTCGAGGCTTGCCTGGGCTATGTAGTGAGCACAGGGCCAGCCTGAAATACAAAAGTGAGACTCTGTCTCAAAAAAAAAAAAAGTTATCAAAGTGAATCACTTAGAGAGAAAAATGTCCATAATTCAAAAATTTCATTCAATAAATTCTTAGCAGTTACTGAGTACACACAATGCCCTGAGCCAGATTTGAGGAATAAAGAAGTTTTAGTATCTTTCATTGATAGAAAGGCTATATTTTGAGTTGCCTCTATATTCAAAATTACTTGCTGTGCAGAATTTAACGAGAGGAGGATAGGAGCAGAGGGAGGGTAAAGAGGAGGAAAAGGACAAAGAGGAGGAATATTAAATATTTAAAAGGATCCCAAACTCAAAGAGATTACCATCTAGTTCATTATTACTTACTATTGTCCTTGAATTTTACCACATCAGTCTAGATATTATTTCATTTTCCTACACATTGTCTCTTTAAAGAATTCAATGTATTATTCAGTTAGAGGTAATATTTAAGAGACATTTTCTTTGAGTGTCAGAGTCTATGAAACTCAATAACAAATTCACAACATACAGAATACTACAGCCTTAAAACAGCAGTGTTTATAAAATTCTACACATAAAATTCTTTCACATATTCTTTGTGAAAGAGGTGCTATGACCCGAGAAAGAAAAGGCCTCAAATTCAGTACAACAAAGTCACAGGGATAACTTCAACGTATGTATTTAATATCAAAAGCCACAGGCAGAGTATGACTTCAGATTTAACTCTATAAATTAAAACTGTTAGAAGGAAGCTGCTATCCTTCAAAGATAAAGTGTCTCCAACTTTTATTAAATTCAAACACCCCATTTAGAATGCAGAACTGTGATCCTGTAATATATTCATTAAACTATTTGCACTTATAGTCTTCCTCTTTGTGTCGCATACCTACCAAGTCTACCCTTTCATCAAAAAGAGACAAAGTCGATTGCATTCTAAGGATGGTTTTGTAGTTTTTGAAATATAAAAAGAAGTTTTGATTTTATGAACTGAACAGAAATTTTCATTTCAGATTTACTGAAGACAGATTTTCAACAAAAGTTTTAAACCGTATGTATTCACACATCACTATTTTAAAAACTAAAACTCCTAAAGAAGAATTACAAAATTTTCTTCATATCCTAAGCTGTCACAGTGTTTTCTGTGCTGCTTGGCATGGGATGGTTTCCCTGTGCATTCAGGCTGCTGGTGCGACTGGCAGCAAGGCTGTAGCTGCCCTCCAACCTAGCTTTGCATTTGGACTTACTGCCCACCTGTTCCCGAAAGGATCATAAAACAGTTAATTGAGCTATTAAACGTAAATATCAGCCACTCATGAATCAACTTTAATCATTTCACTACTTAATTACAACCAACTGTATGGGAAGAAAGGTAACATTAGGTATCAAAGAGTTTGAGCCAGAAAATTGGCCCTGCAAGGAGATGTGGGTGGCATAATCCCAGCCCTGTGGCTCCCTGTCCTTCACAGTCCTTTTGCTCAGACTCTGAGGCCAGCCCTGTTTTCTCTGCAGCAGGGAAATACAGGATCCAAACACCAGCAATTCCACAACTCTGCCTGAAGCCACTCTGGCTGGGTTCCAGACCTGAGCCCCTTCTGCTAGGACCATTCTCTACCTGTATCACATTTCCTTTTATGCACACATTACAGTCTTTTCTTCTCATTCAAGACACATCCCCCCACCAGGTACTGTCTTAGCAATGGGAAGCACAGAAGAGCAACTTCCTCAGAGAAGGTGGGGAGGGGGGGCTCACTAATCCTGCAATTTCAGATAGCTTGCCTCCTGTGGAAGCTTCCTCTAATTTTGCTTCCCATAAAAGTAAAAATATTATTTTTTCTTAATGTGAAAAATTCCTCAATACTCCATAATTGCAGCCATTTGGGCCTTCAGTTCCACTTAAATAGCATTTTACTGCCTCGGATGTTACAATGAAAGCTTTTGCTTATTCTTCTTGTAATGTTTTCTTTTCTTTTTCTTTTTTTTTTTTTAGTTCATTCTACTGCTTCTATGATGGTCTTGGGTTTCTGGCTTCCTTAATTAATTTCTCATCACACAGAATCACTTGAGTTTCCTGTTAACTAGAAGTGAATAACTCAAAATTATTTCTACCATAAAGCTATCTTTAATACTCCACAAGATACGTCATTTCGCTTTTACTCCATGTACCCTTTATTTAAACAGAACATGTTATTATTTCAGGAAAGAAAAAATAACAAGAGTTTTATAACCTTTCTGTCACAAGACCAGGCTATTCTTGAGGGTGTGGGTGGTGGGACAATTTGCTACTGTTTAGATCTATCTCAGCCAAAAGGGGAACTTTTCCTATACACTAAAGATGACAGAGGAGGGACAAGAAACAGCTGGAGGCCACTGAAGCCACTGCCCAGACAGAACCAACTCAGAGTCTCTTCAGATTCACTGTTAAATAAACAATAAAGACGTTTGTGCTTTTGACCACTTTTAATCGAGAACACTTTTAACCAAAACCCAAAGTATTCTCTTAGGGTCTCTGATATCCCTCAAGCCCATTTGATACTTTTTTTAATTGAATTCTTTATTGGTATATTTTATATACAGCTCACAATCACACACAACATTGGGGAATTTGTACCAGTATATGACACAAATTAATTCTCATTTTTACCCACATCCCTACCCAACCACAACCCCCCACCCCTTATATATATGCTCTTTTATTTTCTTTCAGAATCATATTTTATTCTTTTCCCACATTATGTTCCCACACCAAATTCCCTTTGGATATTTCCTATTTTACAGAAACTATCATAAATTCTAGGACTCATTTACATCTATAGGTTCTCATACCAAAGAAAGGAAGTCAAAGCAGCCAAGAAGCATATAAAGAAATGTTCAACATCACTGGTCATTTGAGAGATTCAGATGAAAACAACACTGAGATTTCATCTCACTCCACAAAGAATGGCGGCTACTGCAAAATCAACCAACAATAAATGCTGGCAAGGCTGTGGGGAGAAAGGAACCCTTCTCCACTGCTGGTGGGATTGTAGACTTGTGCAACCATTGTGGAGATCTGTGTGGAGATTCCTCAGAAAACTAGGACTAGAGGTCCCATTCGACCCTGTTATCCCCCTGCTAGGAATATGCTCAAAGGAATTTTAAAAATCACATTGGAAAGACATATGTACACCCTTGTTCACAGCAGCTCAGTTCATGATAGCTTGATCTTGGAAACAATCCAAATGTCCATCAACTAGAGAGTGGATAAAGAAGATGCGGGTTTTTTTTAATATCCAAAATGGAGTATTACTCTGCCATAAAGAATGACAAGATTCATTCATTTATGTGCAAATGGATACACCTGGAGGACACACTAATAAATGAAATAAATAGATCACGGATATGCAAATATTGGATCATTTCTTTGGTATAAGAACCATTTGATACATTTAATGGCTCAAAGAAGCATTTAATGGTGAAAGGCTCAGGCTGGAGCAAGAAGTAAGCAAGTTCCTGGTAACGCCCAGGCTGGGCCTCCAAACCCAGTTTCTTATGAGCAGTCTTGTGCTGGTGGTTTTCCACAGCAAACATCCACCATTTCCCTTGCTCAGTCTCAATGACAGCAAAGACTTAGAGACTGACCTGGTGACTGCCCCTCCACCTGCTCCTCTGGTGTGAACATGTGGCCATGGCCATCAGCTGACCCAACAAGTAAAACAGCAGCTGCCTGTGGACCACCGAAAATGTTACAACTGGAAGAGTCCTAGTGAACTGGATCCGGGGGTAGAGGATGAAGAGTGAACTCACTGCAAAGCCTCGGGCGGTGCTTACAGTATAAATTATCCTGCCACAAACATAAAGGTGCCAGCAGGTCACTTACCCTGCTGTCCTAACAGTTAACTATAGGAAGCCAATGCCAGCTCCACATCACTAGGAGGAACTGTGATCTATGTTTCCTTGTTTCTGATATTAACTTCATGAGTTTGAGTTTGTTGTCCTTGTTCTGAGAAACCACTGTACACCAGAAGGGGACACTGTTGAAGGCATGTCAAAACATATAAACCTTAAAGTCAAGCCCTATATTCTTGGAGTTTACAGTCCAGATGCAAGTCCAGCAAAGTGTAAGACAGAAGGAACAATCCTTAGAGGACAACACACAACAAAGTTCAAATTAACTCAAAGCAAATTGACATCTAAGTGCTGAAGACAGGAAAAAGGAGCACACGGGCCCGACTCTTGGGGTGGTAGAAAAGCCTAAACGAGATCACATAGGAGAAGATTCTTGGTGAGTCACAGGCCACTGAAGAAATGGAAAGAATCCTTCCTCTTAGAACGCAGTGATGCTAATTGGATAAGGCAGGATCTGGGTCCCCAGAACACGGTAATTGACAATGACAAGGTCGAAAATGGAAAGGCAGGATGCCTGAGGACACTGGGAAGACCAAGCAGCACACAGAGCCCACTGACCCCCAAAGGCACTGGATTGATCTGAGTTCACAGAGCCAAATTATTTCCTACAACACCACTGCTGCTGCTTCTCATGCCATTATTATACAATCATGACCATGATTTTAACTTCATTAATGCTCAAAAATCTGCATTTATCTGCACAACTCTTCTCAAAAGGCTGCCTTAGGGATATTTGGGATTAAGATAAAAATGATCCTCACAGCAGCACTTTCCAAGTTCATGCTCCAGTCATGGATTAGTAAGTTAGAAGTGGGGCCTTTAACACAGAATTCAGACCCTGCCACTGGCTCATCCACCTACTGTAACTTCCATTCTTGGTGCCTTAACATCCTCTGGGTAACTGGGGTTGAAAATTTGTGGCTCATAGTGTGGTTTTCCATGGTAAACAAACTAAGAAATATAATTTATCTAATGCAAAAACCAGAATGTAGTAAAAATTCAATACTCGAGAGATGCTATTTTTATCATTTTTGAATGATCACATTCAAAATTGGAATTAAAATTCTAAATTAAATGGTGAAAAAATATAGGCAATTCTATTAGTTTTGCAACTTATTTTTGAATAGGAAATCAACTAGGATTCATCTTGCTTTCTGTCACTTCAAATTACAATTTCACCTTAAATCTGACTCCTTGGGAATAAAGATCAGTTGGGTAGTAGCCAGGAAACTATAATACTTCATGCACATCTGTGAGGAAGAAGGGGGACAAAGACACACACACACACACACACAAACACACACACACAAGGAAGAGAAAAGAAGAATCTGATTTTCCAGAACATGTGCCTTTCTAATGGACTAAACATGATTGAGACCCATGAGACCCCTGTGGCCAGAGACTTGGCATATCCTAGTTGAGTGGAGTTGGATTGTTTGGAAAATTAGAGGTCCAGGTGGAAAGAGGAGAGGGCTACATATGGATAATCAGCATCTAATTCCACATAGTTTCAGGAACATTTCCCCATTCATTTGTTGACCTTAAATTTTAAGGTAGAGGCCACTCAAAAACATGCTTGATTTGAACTTTCACTACTTGCAATTCTGCCCTATAAACAGGAAAGTGGCTGCTCCCTACTATTATTCTTGAATTTTCTACCTTCACAAAAAGTGGTACAGGAAGATAAATTTCCTGAGAAACAAAATACTTTGCAAACCTCTATGTGTCTGTCAGCTTTCCATCACTGTAACAGAATACCTGATAACACCGACCTCACAGAGGGAGGGTTTATTTTGGCTCATGTTTCAGTCATGGCAGGCTAGTGCCATTGGGAGAAGGTGTGGTGAGGCAGGTCATCGTGGCTAAAAGCTGTGCCAGGGGAAGCTGCTCACCTCACAGCAAGCACAGGACCCAAGAGAAAAGGAAGGAGCTCAGAGCCTCCAATAGCAGGAGCCCTTCTTCTGCGTCTGTCCATCCACTCAGGGTGGGCTGCCCCCTGGGCTCAAGTGCCAGTTATGTCTAGAAACATCTTCATAGACACATACAGAAGTTAGCTTTACTAATATCTTCAGGGTTTTTCAATTGAATCAAGTTAACTATCAAGATTGACTGTTGTGGGCCGGAGATTTAGCTCAGTGGTTCCAGTGCCTGCCTCACAAGTGCAAGGTCCTGAGTTCGATCCCCAGTAACCACATACAATGCTGGGTGTGGAGACTCGCCCACCAGCAATCAATACCACATACCACAGTGCCAGGCCTGGTGGCTCACGTCTGTAATCCCAGCACTCGGGAGGCAGAGGCAGGAGGATTGCTGAGTTCAAGGCTTGCCTGGGCTACATAGTGAGCTCAGGGCCAGCCTGAACTACAAAGAGAGAACCCTGTCTCCAAAACAATAAAAAAAAAGAAAGAAAGAAAGAAAAAGAGAAAAAAGATTGACTGTTGTTTGGGGGTTTTGCTGTTTTGTACTGGGATTGAATCTAAATCCTTCATATGGAGATACATCCCAGCTCTTTCTCTCTGTTTTTTGTTTCTTTGTCTGTTTGCTTGTTTAATTTTAAGGCGGTGTCTCACTCAGGTGCTCAGGTTGGTCCTCAACTTGCTGTCTTCCTTCCTTAACCTCCCTGATAGAGCTGATCTTCCTATTGTATGATAGTGTTATATATCATGCTACACAAGATTGGTTAATACATAGAAACACCAGCCCAAGCAGTGGAAGAGGACATAACTGCTTCAGTTTAAATGCTCAATGATAACGACCAATTGAAATGATTTTAGTCAAATTGACAACACAAAATATAGCCACCTCTTCTGAGAAATCCAGGAAGATGAGATCCAAAGAAAAAGATTAGGCACATGTATTTCCTACATGACTTTCACTCACTGATTTGTCATATAAACAAGCTCAGTATTTTTTACCTGATTTTCCTACTTCTCAAATGTCAACTTTCTGCTGGGACAGTAGCTTTCTATTATTATGATGAATGAAACCCCAAATAATATTTTCTTTATCTTATTGGAAAAAATATGAAAGCAGCTAAAGGAAATGAAGCCTTAAAAATAATAAACAAAATCTTCCCACCAATAAAGAGGGGTATATTCTTAGTCTCTGTTCTTTTTAAGGCACTAATTCTCCCACAGGAATCATACTGGGAATCATACTAAGCATGGTCTGAATTCCTATATTCTAATACTGTACTAGATACATTAAAAGGACCAGCATTATCTGAAGTAAATTTAGAAAGAAACAAAAACTTCATTGATTCCCTCTAGACACTTGATCCATATGTGCCCAGAGTCAAGTTGGGGGCTTCAATGGCAAAGAAGACAAAAGTATAAAATCATGAAAATTAAGAATTATGTGACCTAGTGCCGGGCGTGGTGGCTCACGCCTGTCATCCCAGCACTCGGGAGGCAGAGACAGGAGGATTGCTGAGTTCGAGGCTTGCCTGGGCTACATAGTGAGCTCAGAGCCAGCCTAAACTACAAAGCGAGACCCTGCCTAAAAAAAAAAAAAGAATTATGTGACCATGTTATTAATAACATCTAAGACTCGTTGCCTCCACTCTCTATACTTTTAAAATATCTACTCAAAAGTCTATCTCAAAGAACATGGTGACAGAGATGTATTTCAATTGGACAAATGCAGTGAACTAAAAAGTGAACTATATTATTTTCTCTCTCTCCTCTCTCTCCATTTCTGTCTCTTTCTCTCCCTCCCTCCCTCCCTCTCTTCTCTCTCCCTGTTCCAACAGTAGCTTGTATACTCTGCAGGATAAAAAGTTCAAATAATGTGGAAGGATTCCCCTGAATTTTCTAAACACCACGTAAGGCATCAATTTACTAAAGCCACGCACAAGTTATTTGTTTACATGTTGGTTTTTAAATCTTTATATTAAAATCTGGCTTTTCCTCACATTTACTCTCATTTTTTAAACCACTATTCTTTTTTAACAACTGGTAGAATTTTTTTTCTAAAAATGCTAACAGGGTATTCAGTGAAATCTTTGCTTCTTAACAAATCATTTTGATATCACAGAGATATTGCCTTATTCATTTATTCATCCAAACTACTCATACGGGTCATTATTTTCTGTAAAAGAAAAATGCACATCTTGATTAATGAGATAATCTGTGAAGTAATTGTCTAACTTTTCTAAATTTCATACCTATTAATTTCAATAAATTTCCACTAATTTCTGTATTACAAAGTTGATTGAGTGGGAACATGTAATCTGTCTTTACGAAACCCTTTATTCCTACCACAATACTTCTATCATTTTAAATACCATTTTGTGATTTTTTTCATCAACGGTGCAAAAGCAATCCATCTCTCATTAAATACACCACCTATTTTAAACAGCCAAATTCTCTTGAATTTTACTGCAGAGTAATCCAAAGTTACCTGAATTAATTTTTCCATGAGTCATGCATCCTAGAACATGAGGTTTCAGTGAGTCTCTGATGGTCGTGAACTAGCGAAGCGTCTGCCCACGCTCGCTGGGGAACACTGATCTGTAGGCTCCCCTTCGATCTCTGCCCCCATGTGTGCCAGCACCAACAAACCCATACACTGCGCGCAAAGGGAGAAGAGCTACTGGCTGAGTTACAGAAACAGGGCTTCATGATACAAATAAATGTGTCCACAAATAACACCAAATTTTCAAATGCAAGTGACCAGAAGAGTGTCACCACTTTGGGGAAGTAGAAAATGGAGGTGGGAACCTGAGGAGCGCCCTTTGGGGCTCGCGGAGGTGCTGTTGTAGAGAGCCAATCCAGGTAGAAAGCGGGGCCAGGAGAGGAACTTGTGGTAGCAAAACTTAAGCAAGACCACGACATGGAAATGTACAGCTGAGCATAAAAATGATAACCATCTGAGGGAGGGGAAGAATTCTCCAGACAGAGACAGAGAGGGAGAGAGGGAGAGAGGGAG
>PVIC010035018.1:0-19234 GCA_004025085.1 Thryonomys swinderianus | reverse complement strand
TGGTGAGTGTTGCATGTGAACTTGACAAGAACAAGTGTTCTACTGGTGTTTGGGAGAATGCTCTACAAATGCGAATTAGGTTCAGTGGGTGCTGGTTCTAGTGTTGGTCTTCCGTCTCCATTGCATCAGTTGTTTAAAAACTTCCTTAGGTTTCTTTCTCTTGATATGAAAATACAGGATACCAATTACTATCTTCAAACGGGATGGTTTTGGTCAACCAAGCCAGCATTTCCAGGACTGGCTAAATGGTATCAAGAATCTGAAACCTCTCCCCAGTGTACACATGTGAGCTGTCAGTACAGAAACCTGCCACAGTGGTCTCATACCAGTTGTCCCTGGGAGAAGACCTGTTGCTATACTCGGGAGGGATTGCGCCAGGAATCCAACCTCATAGCATTTAAAATTTGTTATCTTTGGGCCGGAGGGTTAGCTCAGTGGTTCCAGGACCTGCCTCGCAAGCGCAAGGTCCTGAGTTCGATCCCCGGTAACCACATATAATGCTGGGCGTGGAGACACGCCCACCAGCAATCAACACCGCATACCACAATGCCAGACGTGGTGGCTCACGCCTGTCATCCCAGCACTCGGGAGGCAGAGACAGGAGGATTGCTGAGTTCGCGGCGGCTTGCCTGGGCACCATAGTGAGCTCAGGGCCAGCCTGAACTACAAAGCGAGACCCTGTCTCAAAAAAAAAAAAAAAAAAATTTGTTATCTTCCTTCAATATTGTTCATAAAATCCCCAGACTTTCTACAACAACACAACATTAATGAAATTTATTAGATTTTAAATCCATTTACTATTTTATATATTTATTTTAAAACATTCATATAGAATCATTCAAAAAGGGTATAACAGATATGATGGACCACTCATCAGATTAACAGATGCTAACATTTCCCCTTACTTTCTTCATATCTCCTTTTCTGTAAAAGAAATTAAACAGAATGCACATAATTAAAGTCCCCAATTATTCTTTATTTGGTCCTTCCACCTTCTATATAGAACACAAGTATTCTGCATTTGGTGGGATTATTCCCATCATATATGCTTTCATGTTTTCAATCAAGCAAATGTGTCCAGAAAGCACCAATGTATTTCATGGTTTATATACTCAGAGGAGAGAGGCAAACAAACAAAAAAACCCATAAAAAAAACCCCCAAAACTCACCTGTCCTGTTCAGAAGCCCTAGATCTATTGTGATCTCTAGAGCTTTTGAGGACCGTGTTGTAATCCTGGTTTTTGTGGGGTTTTCCCCTGGTGATCTCCCTCCTCAGCTGTATTTGCTCCTAGTTACAATTTGCTACCTCTTCTACGAGAAATAGTAGCTTAGACCCTGCTCCTGTGATTTGCCCTTCAGAAGCTGCTGCCTGTCTCCCTCAGCTGAGCCCAGATCTGTCCACCTGCGGTCTGTGCACTCAGCACCGCGGTTAGGCCCCCCGGGAGGCCCTTGTGCCGTGGGTGCGTGGAGGGAGCTGTTCCTGTCAGGTCTACCCTGCTCGGGGAAGCTCCCGGGCACGGGCTCCTTCCTCACCTGTTCTGCTCGGTTACCCCACACTGTGGAACCCACTTCCTCGGAAGACACATCAGACCGGGCACAGTCAGGCTGCTGCCTACAGTGATGACGACCACAGTGGATACTCTTCTTGAGTGATACAATCAGAATGGTAAGGTTCAAGTTTTAGCACTGAAATGCATTCTGTCTTTTTCTTCCAAATAATATTAGCTCTCCTATATGGAATCCTTCCACTATGGCCATCCTGTGCTACAGACTTTCTATCTCAGTCTTAAAAATAATCCCACACGTCATAGTGTAGAAAGCTGAGGCATACCGAAGCAGGATACTACCCTGGCAGAAAATTAAGAAATTTAGAATAAGACAAACCTGGATGCGAACTCTGGTTATATATGGCTTGGAGCAGCTTCTTATCCTTCCTGCACTCAGCACCAAACAAGTGGTCGGTAATGGTGGCTGTTGTCGCTGCAGGATGCTTGTGATTCTTCTGAAACGTGGGCAGCACGGGGATTCAAACCCAGGGCTGCTTCTCCTAAAGCCCCCCCCCCCAATCAGGGAAATGAGCCCCCTCAGCGGAGGCTGTAACGGCCCGTGGGAAGAGGGCCCAGCTTGCCGTGAGACGTCTGGCCCTGTCCTGCCTCACCAGCGCACCGGGCCGCCGCGGATGCTTTGTCACGCGTGTCCTTTCTTTGTCGTGACACGGACAGGTTGAGCTCGACAACCCCCGGGTTCTGTTTCTTCCTGGCACTGTGTCCTGTGCGCCTGTTCCGGTCAGGCGGCACCGGATCGCCCTGCCCTCCCCGGTGACACGGAGGAAGGCGGCAGCGCTGGGACGTTAACCGGGTCAGGGTAGGGCCGCGGGTCAGGCCTCTGTCAGCTGTTTGTCCCAAATCCTGAGCAACTGGAACCAGCTGGATTCTTTGCTGTTTCCCAACTTCAGCTGGGAGCTCAGAGCTTAGAAGACAGGAAAACCAGTCGCCTAACTCATAGCTCTTCTGGACAAGCACCTCTCTCTCCCTCTCACTCTGTCTCTGACTTTCTCTCTCTCACCTTTTCTCTAGAGATGGAGGACTGTCGAGCCTGGATCATTAGTATAGATAACAGAGGGAAATTTACAGGAAGGATTTCGTTCCCACTGCAGGTTGCATCTTTCCCTTTTCTCCACAGGTCTTCATTTAAAGGATGGAAGGGGTGTGCAGCCACCCTTTCACTTCTACTTGCTGCCCTGAGAAAGCAGGGGAAATCCCGTGGGGACTCCGTCGGCCCGGTCTGGTGCACTTCGGTGGTCTGCGGGATCAAGCGGGTGACCCTTGGTACACCGAGTGCTCACCGAGCTCCCACAGTGCACTGCGCGTCCGGGTGGGGGGGGGGTGAGAAAGGAGAAACTCACTCTCACTTTGCATGGAACTTAGATGGATGAAACGCGAAAATAAGTTATGGGATCCGAGAAGGGCTGTGCGGGAACTGTGGGGCGGCCCTTGCTCCTTCAGGGGAACTCCACGCCACCCTCCAGCATGCGACGGGCTTCAGCCCAAAGGAAATTCCATCCGACCGTGTCCTCAGCGCGTGTGCGTCTGGGCATCGGCACCAATCGCATGGCCCTCGGGCTGGCCCTGGTCCCCGGGGTACCTGGTCAGCCATCTCCCTCCCTCTCTGGCCCTTCTCAGCTGGGGCTATGTTCTCTGATTGCTGGCAGTTCTCTGAATATTTCTTTCCTTTCCTGAGTGGGATCTTGCTGATCTCTTTCCTGGGAAATTCCTTCCTGCCTGTCCCTATGTGTCTGGACCCTCTGATCTTCCAGACCCAGGCATGTTCCTGTTTTCACTGCAGTCCTTCCTGACCCCTCCTCTCTACCAATGGCAGCCTTCACCTACCTGTTCCATTTGGAAGGCCAGGATGTTATTTACCTCTGTATCTCAAACACACACACACACACACACACACACACACACACACGTGCACGCATATGCAAGATATTCTTTAAATTAGTGCCCTAATAGTGAAGTTAATAACATAGTTGTGGGCCGGAATTTAACTCAGTGGTTCTGGAGTCTGCCTAGCAAGTGCAAGGTCCTGAGTTTGATCTCCGGTAACCACATACAACAATACTGGGCATGGTGACTCACGCCCATCAGCAATCAGTATCACACACCACAGTGCCAGGCATAGTGGCTCATGCCTGTAATCCCAGCACTCAAGGAAGGCAGAGGCAGGAGGATTGCTGAGTTTGAGGCTTGTCTGGGCTCCATAGTGAGCTCAGGACCAGCCTGAACTACAAAGCGAGACCCTGTCTCAGGAAAAAAAACAAAAAACCAGCTCGTGAAAAATCTCATACAGCTCTACATAATGTTCATACATAGTACCTCATCCTAAGGTACTATGTGCGAAGAATCACAATCTATTCTATAAATAAAGAAATAATTACACAGTGGCTATTTACCGAGTCGCGAGTCTGCTAGATACCATGCTAGGAAGCACCTAAGTATATTATTAAACCCTCATCTATTTCTAATAAAGATGAGAGTCATTTGTACTGAGCACTTATTCTGTTTTAGACACATTTCAGCCCTTTGTACTTATTAGCTCATTTAATTCACACAATAATACCCCGAACAGGTACTATTATTATCCTCATTTCGTGTGACAAAATGGAGCGTGGGGTGTTAGGGTGTGTACTTTAGATGTCCCCCTGAAGCTCATGTGATTAAAGGCGGACCTTGGGGTGAGGCTGGGCTGTAGGGGTGCTACGGCCGTCAGGAGGGGGCCGTGGTGTGGAGAGGGGTCCTGCGGATGTGTTTCAGCGGTCCTTATGGCCTTTCCCTCCGCCCAGCCCCCCGGCCCCCGCGAAACGAGCAGCCCTTCCTGCACCCCGTCGCGGGTCGAAAAGGGAGCTGAAGTACACCTCCGGGTGGTGGGTATCTGATACTGGGCTTCGCTGACGAGGAGCGGGACTAAAACTGGCTGTGAAGCTAAAAAGATGTATTCAAGACAAACACTTGAATTCAGATGTGCTAGATAGTCTAATGCTGGGCAGATGGGCACTTCTAGGCTTCCCTTCCAAAAGGCCAGTAGAAACCGGTTTCAAAATCCTTCGCAGGCGCTTCCCCTCTTTCTTTCAGTGCGTCCATTCATCCGCTGGCCTGGCAGAGGCCTCGAGGTGCGCGGAGGGAAGGCCCTCGTGGTCCGCAAAGGCGAGGCGGAGAGCCGCGGCCAGGCCTGAGCCAGCCGGGCTGGCCCTGTGGTCTGAAGTAGCCACAGCGGCCAGGCGAGGAGACTGCTGTGTGGAGAGGGAGGCTCTGTGCCCAGGTCGGTGCCGTGGACCAAGTCGGAGCCGGTGTGTGCGGCGGTGGCATCAGGGCTCTGGGAAGAGCAGCCCGGCGGCCAGAGTGGAGACGCCCAGGTTACTTAGGGCCGTTCGAGTTCCGGTCAGGATGCAGTAGGGCCTGGCTTTGGCTCCCGACCTGGACACTCATCAGCAGATGACTGTGAGCAAGTCACTTCCTGTCTCCGGGACTCCGCGAAGGGCACAGGACTTTTCTTTGTGCTGGTGCAGACTGGATGAGGTCACTGTGTTCTTGAAAATTCTTGGGCAACGGTCAGCGCTGTGTGTGCAGGATGCTAACCCGGGAGGAAAGTCCCCCCCCCATTCCTCCTAACAGGGCTGTGCTGAGAGAGGGCCTTTCCTGGCCTCATTTTCCCCATCGGTACCAACACACTGCCTTCCGACGCACAGGAAAGGCCCGAGGCTCGTCTCATCCGTGGGGAGGTTTCTAAAGGCTGCTCGTGGTGGTGAACGAGGGAGCAGTACGGCCCAAAGCCTCTTAAACCAGGGCTGGAATCCATCGCCGGGCCGGGCCGGGCCGCGACAGGAGAGAACGTGCGGATTCGCTTGTGCTGGTTAAGCGTGCGCGTGACAGAGGGCGTTTAAATGAATCACTGCATCCAGCGGGGGCAGCACCTGCTCCTCAGCCTCCAACGGCAGCGCGAGGAACGCGATCATTCAAAAGCCGCCGCTTTCCATTCACGTCTATAATTAGCGCGCAGGCTGCAGCTCTGCCGGGACGGGAGGCGCGGCCGGGGCGGGGCCTAGGCCCAGAGCCCCGCCCCGAGACTCACCAGCTCCGCCCCCGAGCGCCCGCTCGCGCTCTTCTGGGGCCCGCCCCGCCCCCACCCCGGGCCCAGGCCGGGCCTTGCGCACCGCGCGGCGGGTTCCCGGCCGAAGCCCCGCGGCGGGCTCAGCGCGTGCAATAAATAAGCACCTGCAGGGCTGCGACGGCGGAGGGCGGCCCGGTGCGGAGCCGCGGCCCCTCGCCCGCCTGCGGGCCCGGCCGCCCGCCCCCGCCCCGCCCAGCCACCGCTCCTCTTTGTCGCATTACACAGTAATCTGAGATGCGCTGGCCGAGCTCCAGGGAACAGAATGTACTTGGCCCGGGCGCAGGGCTCGATGTCTGCAAAATGTCGGAAACGCAGCCAAGAGCTGCTAACTGGGTCATTAACCTCCACAGGCAAAGCGAGGACTGGAGGCGCGCTCTGCCTCCCTTCATCTCGCCAATAAAAGCGCCTCCGTGTGAGGGGAAGAAAAAGGCCCGGGTTGGCCGCTTTGATTTCGAGGCACCACAGACAGGCCCGTCCCCTCCTCCCGGCCCGGGCTCCGGCGCCTCCGGCCGCCCCTGCGCGCAGCCCGGTTCACAAGGGGCTTTGAGAGGCCCAGGGCCCGCGCAGGCCCGCTCGCCGGTGTAGACGCTGCCCGGCGGCCCTTCCCTACCGCACAGCGCAGACCCTTGCTCTGGGGCTGGGGAGGGAATGAGGGAGTGTTTGTGGGCGCGGGGCGAGAGGCTGGGGTGCAAAGGAAGTTCTTGGGCTCTCACTGAGGCGCAGGGCTTGCTGTTCCTCCCTCTCCTTTCGCTCCTGTTCCTTCTCCCACCGGCTTTGCTTCTCTTCCTCCTCCTCCTCCTCCTCCTCCTCCTCTTCATCCTCCTCCCTCATTCTGAGAGCAGCAGGCAGGGGGAGGTGGGTTTAGGACTACTTGGCTTGGCTCCTTGGGAGGAGCGTTCAAACCGCAGCTGTCCCTCGTTGTGTGATCTTCTGCAAGTCTTAGCCTTTAACTAACTGTTCACCAAAGCATCTTCCAGACCCACTTCACAGATGCTGCCGCTGTAAGTACAGTCTCTCCCTGACGGCTTTGACCTTCAGGGAGGCCCCTTTGAAGGCCCCAAGGCTCAGTTTCACCGGACTTGCATGTGCTAGAGAACAGGCCTCAGAGTGATCTCCGGAGGAAGTTTTTAAAGACTGTTTTCAAGACGGGGTAGTCCCTAAAATCCACCCTCAGAGTTTTCTAGACCCTTTAGATTGCCAGAAGGACACTTCCCCTCCTGTCGGGGCCACTTCTCCCTGGGCTAGAGAGAGAAAGTGCCGGCGCTGAAACCAGAAGTGGCGCTGCAGTTCCTCAAATGAGACTTCCGTTCTCGGTGGGCAGGACGCGGGCCTGGGGAGCCCAGCAACGGCCTGTGAGGTGCGGGTCTCGCCAGCCTCAACAGAAACACAGAACGGGGAAAACAGATCGGAACAACCGGTGATGGACATGGCAAAACTTTTGTCTCCCAGTGTCTATAAATTGGGACGGAGCCCGGCCTGGCCTGGGCACCCTTCTTGCCCGTCTCTCCTTGGTCTTACCAAGGGTAGCTACATCAAAGGAGCCCTGCCTTCTCTCAGGGAGGCGCAGCCCTTGAGCTTCTTACCCTTGGGCCTGGTGGAGTCTTCCCTTCAGGCTTTGACTTCCTGTTTCTGGCCTCTCACCAGCACAATGTTCACCCCTCGATGTCCCTCAGACTCAGCTCGAAGGCCCGTTCCTCACTGTGATGTTTTTCTCCTTCAGCTCTTCTGGCGACTTTTTCAGAATGTCCCTGCATAACCAACCCAGCGTGGGTCTTGCCGTCTTCCGGTGTGTGAGCGCCCTCTTGTCTGGTCGATCCTTCCCTGTGGGTGTAGACCCTTTGCCGTTGGTTGATCTCCGCCCCGATGGGAGAAGACACCATCTTCCCTACTTTGTCCTGCTATAATTATTAATGGCTTTACTAAGTGTTTTGGATGACTCATGACATGATCACCTGACTGAGGATGTTTATCCGATGCACGTTAGCAGGGGCTGGTAATTGTGGGGAGCTGCATTTCTTACCCAGTTCCCCGGGGCTGTCAGTCACCAGCCATCTGGACACAGACTATCATGGGCTCCTCTGCAGAAAGAAGCGCTGCTGCTTTCCTTTGGACAAGGCTTCTAGGGTTTCCAAATGTTCCAAGCCAAGAAGTAGATCATCACAGATCTTCTCTTTCTTCTCAGCTTCTGCAAAGCAAGGCCGCCATTGGACATTGCAAATAAGTATTAAACCCCCAAAGAGGTTAGAACACAGCCTGTGGGATAAAATCCTAACTTCCAATCTCTACTGGATCTCGGGCCAGTTTTGCTGACGCTCCAGCTTTTCAGGATTAGCTTCATTTACCTCGCTGCCCAAGGAGAAGCTCACAACTTGGAAAGCTCGAAGTTCCTCTGTCAGAAAATATGTAGTTAGTATTTGAGGTTCTGTTTAGGAGTCAAGAGAGGCAAAGTCCCTTGCTTTTTACATCATAATAAAAAAGAGTAGGCCTGTTGCCCGAGTGTGGACTTTTCAAAGAGGATACCAAATGTAAAAACGAACAGTAGGCAAGATGCCTGTCCCTGTGAATGGGGCCCTAGCCCCAGGGCCGTGGAGTCTGGTCAGCTTTGCCTCCCTCTGACTCAGTTTTGGGGGATGAATCAGATGCCTTTTCTTGTTTCCTTCATCTCTCCCATAAAATGGGCGACTGTGCAATCCCTACCACACAGGAGGGGGCTGAGAGCCTTTAATAGTCCTCGCTAATTACTCAGAAATATTATTAAAAATAAAGATGAGTTGCAAGTGTATTTTTGACTTTCTAGAGAGGCGCACATGGAGCGGATGGGAGGCTGTTTTATTTAGGATGCTGCTTTAGTTTGTGAAAACCCGGGTGTGCTGAGAACTACCTCTCAGAAACCGGAAACGGGCCGGAGAATGGCGAGTAGGGGCCGGGAGTGGTCTCAGCCGAGGTGACCGTGGAGGCGGGAATGAAAAGCAACCGTGCGGGCTGAGTGGAGGGCTTCGTGAGGGCTGTGGAAGACCAGCAGAGGTCAGGGACCAGGAGCACAGGAGGGTATGTGGGCAGTGTGCATCATGAGACATTTCTGTCTGTTGGGGGCAGAAAGGAGCTGGACCCTGTAACCCCCTCCCCCCCCCAAGTGAATAGCAGTTTTCCTCTTGCTGAGCTTGGGTTCCATTTGTGTTGAAGAGAGGGTACTTGAATCCCCTAGTTGCTAGAACATGCTGTAAGTCTGCAGTGAGGACCTTGAAAAGATGTGTGTGTGTGTGTGTGTGCGTGTGCGTGTGTGTGAGAGGGTAAACACTTGTTGGGGGAGAGAGGTGGGAATAAGCCAACTGCCTTGTTAAACACAAGACTAAGTCCGGCAACTTTGTTCTTTGAGGCAGAAGCCCGTCCTGTCTTAAGGTCTCCTACAGGTCTGAAGGACTCCCCAGGAACCCGGAACACAAAAATCTTTGTGTAGGTCCCCACGGCACGGCGTCTGCACCATAAAGCCTGGCCAGCAACCTCTGTCTAGACTTGTCTGCTATCTACTTCCTACTCGAGCTGAGACAGCTCATGTTTGAAGAGACTGCACTGAGGTTCATGCAAACCAGCTGTTCCTCAAGATTGTCAGATCTCAGCTTAAACTGTATTAGATTCCCAAGAGGCCCCGTATCAACCAGGGCTCCACGGCGTGGGGGCCTCGGAGATACCTTGAGAGTCAACTTGGTGATAAGTCTTTGTTTGACGCAAACCACGATTTGCCATAAGCTTGGCATATAGAAAGTTCTTTCTTACAGTGGTATGGTAAGGTGTTTCCATAAAAGGTGAAAGATTTATATGATCTGAAGGGAAACCAGAGCATCTGTAAGGTGCTTTAGATAAAGACACAGACCGAGGTAGTAAAGTTCTCAGGAACTAACTTAGCAATGTGAAAGTATCATTAAAAACTTTCTCTGGACATCTTTTCGTTTGTAGTCATTTCCTTGAGGTTTGAGAACGATTGCGTTTATGCTTCTCTTTTATAGTTGGTTTTAAAAATACTTGTGCTTTTTACTGTAAGCTACTTGGAATATTTTTTTTTTCAAGTAGGTCCACAGACTCAAGTACATGAGGCCTTAGCTGAAAACAAAGATCCCGATTTCAGGGCGTGTGACAGCAGGCTCGCTTCATACGGTAAGCCAACTGCGGGCTTTAACTCTCTGCAGCCTGCGCTGCTTACAACATGTTCTGAGCATAATCGATGTTGTGGGCTGTGGCAAACTTCCACAGAAACTCTCGACTTAGTCCCGCTGTTGTTGAGGTGTGGCTCTGTGTAAGAAGCCCCAGAGGGATTGTGATTATCTCTAAACAAGAGAAGGACCCAGTGATGACTGAGAGGAGAAAGTGTAAGCAGTACCATTAGAGTGACGGGGATTAGCAAGCAAGGAGGTTCTGTGGCAGAGCCATTTAACCAAGAAAGCCACCCCGATCCAGGTTTGTTTTACTTATTACAGTGTGGTTTTGAGATGCGTGTCTTGAGATTTACTGCAAAACAGGAGAGAGTGTAGCTTTGAAGTTTCTCCTAGAATATTCATTCTATTTGGGGAAACGGTAAAAATCTTCATTGATCTGTTACCCAAACGCCATCATTCCATCTTGGAGTCCACAGAGTGGATAAAAATGGCTTGTGTCACCTCTACTTGGGCCTCTCGCCTGTGCTGTTGGTGTTAGAAAAGCATATACAACTTGGAGGGGCTTGTGGCTGGAAGTATCAGATACAAGTTTTTCTCTCCCTGAGGTTCATGTCCATTGACTGAATAATGACTTGACTGAACTACCTTTGACCTGCCTTTTGTGAATTTCTAAGGAAAAATTTGATTATGATTTTAAGATGGCAAAAATGTATAATTCATGATATAGAACACGAGAAGCATCTGACAGAGGCTGTCATTGTTCTCTCACTGAATAGAGACAGAAACGAAGCCTTCAAGACCCTTATCTAAGGAGCCTGGTTAAAGACACAGTCAGGAGGTCTTCGAACCAGGGCTGGAGCTCAGATCTTCCCTGTTCCATGGGGCTCACTTTGTTGGTTTGTTTTTGCTACAAGTTGGGCTCGGTCCCTGGTTGCGGTGGATAAATCTTTTGCTGGATCACCCAGTCGCTAAGCTTTCATTACCTCATTCTTGGACTGAACTAATGTGTGGATCTGTGCAACCCATTCCTAGTACAATGTTCATTTTGTGTCATGATTTGGGTTCTATCCATAATATTTTGCCACCACGTTTAAAAAATTTATGAATTGCTTCGTGGGGGAGGAAGGAGGAAGGGTTGGATAAACTGCTTACACAAGGTGGCTATCTGACACAACACCTACCTTAGTTAACCTTTTCCTGATTTCTCAGTCCTCAGAAGCTCTACTGTGCAATTGCCTGGGTGTCACATCGTCAAATTCCTTAACTCATTTCCTATTTTTTTCATCAGCTGCTTTTTAATTTTTTTTTTTTTCCTTCTCAATAGAGTGCAGGGAAGGTAGAGTTGAAAAACAGAAACTTCAGCTGAGTGTAACTGGACCGTGAGATGAATTTTATAAAGCACTGCAAAAAGGACCAATGAGCTCTCTTTTAGGTCAGGTTAGGACTCAGATAACACCAAACCAGCCCTCTGCTGATATTATCCTCCCAGTTTCCCACAGTCATCCCCAAATCTGCTCCAAGAGCGCCCTCTGCTGGATTGGATTGAAACCCAACATACTCAGCCATCTTGGAAGTTGGGCCAATTGGCACTGAACAAATGAAGGGAAGATTGGGGCTTTCTTGACAGAGTTTCTGCTGGAGAATGCTCTGAGATACCACTTTTTAGAAATAACAGAATCAATAGATTCAGTCCATGAGGTCCTCTTATCTCTTTTTTCTCATTCCTTCTCTTTCAATTTATTCAGGGTAAAAGATCACCATCTAGTGAAAAACTCGAAGTTAAGAGAGGGAAATGAAGTCCAATGACATAAACATAAAATTAAGAAGTCAATCTTATTATAGAGGCCTAGTGGCTGGGTGATAAATGGTAATTTCTTGAAATAACTCAATTTCTAATTCCAGATTATATTACAGTCATCCTTGTACTCCACTGATTCCAAACTCTTTGAATTTATTACTTGACACATTTTTGACATGAAGGTTTGGTTCCAGTTTGACTGTGGGCAACTGTCCTGGTGTCCATTGTTTGGTACTAGATGAGCACACAGGAACTTGTTAGTGTCATTCCCCAAGTGACTACCCTCTCCGGCTTAAAACGTTTGCTTGGTTCTCATCCTTATGGGTAGTCAGAGTGCCCCTCAGAGCCAATTACCAACCAGTGCCAGGTACCACTGTACGCTTGTAGCTAAAATCCTTCATCAGCTTTTCATTCACTGCCAAGTGGAGTCAACATGGGAACGTTCTCCATATTACAACTCAAGTGGTAAAGAATGACCTAGAAAGAATAGTTTTCTCAGAGGTCAAGTAGTGACAGAGCCTGAATTGGAATCTCAGCCGTTTACTTCTCAATCCAGAAGTTTTTTTTTTTTTTTTTTCTGCTATCCAACCTTAGTGGTATGTAAAGGGACTCGTAAGTAAGTAGTAAGGTCTAGATGTTTAATGCCTTCAAAGCTCACGTTAAAAGAATCCTCCAAGTTATATGCTCATGGAAGTGGGAATGTTGGGAGATAATTCAGATTAAATACAGTTGTTGTAGCTAGTCCCCCAAAACTGCATCAGTGTTTTCACAAGGAGAGGAAAAGGTGCCCAAGTTACTAAGCATACTTGGTCTCATTATGGGACAGTCTCTGTCTCCATGAGACTTTCAGCGTGCTGGATTGTAACAAATAAATTCCTCTTTTAAAAAATCAGTTACCCAGTTTGTATGTTCCAGGCAGAAGATGGACTGATAATTATAAGTAGCAAAATGCTACTGGAAATTGCCCCACAAATCCTCATGAAATTGAAGTTTCCCAATTCCTACCTTGTCCCAGTTCTCTGTATCCTTAAGGGGCTGAGAAATGGGGCTTTCAGATCCTTTCCCTGTGCTGACCCTTTGCTCTGTTTACACATGGGCTGACCAGATGTTAGAGAAATAAAACAAACATTTGCAGCTGTTATCAGGATAGGGTGGAGTGCGTGAGATTCCCAAGTTTTGATCCAACACCCAGAACATTTGAATTTTAGTGTTTCGGAATTTATTGCCTTCTTCTACAAAACCTCAATTTTGACAGACTCTTGTTAAAGCCTGGACTGAGATTACCAAAGGCTTCTTGAACTAACATTAAATTATCGCCATAGTAGTCCAAGTGACCAAGGCAGCTATTGACCCGTTATAACTCTGGGGGAGGGGTCCCCTTCTGGCCTTTACTTCAGCTTCCATTCCGTGACGAGAGCTTGATGTTTCCTCCTAGCAGCAAAGCCTGGAGGGAGCACTATGTGACAGCCGGTGTATCTTGGTAAGTAGAACATGGGTTCTGGAGTTATACAAAATTGTTTTGATCTTGGTCTGGCCGTTCAGTGGCCATGGCACTTTTGAGTTAGTTACTTATGGAGATTTATTGTCTGTTTTTGTATTGAACTGTGGACTCAGAGAAGGAATATATCCTGGACCCCCTAGTTTGCAGATAAAGAAACTTAGACATCAGCTGATTAATGCTCAGAACAAAGCGTGACAAAGCGTGACAGTTAATGACTAACAACTTCCACGGAGACACAGCGATATAAAATAGATTAAAATTACCTTCAAGGAATCTAGGTTAAGAACTTCCTTGGCAGAGCTGTGCAACCTCATTTTCTTAGAAATCTTTAGGAATATGAGAGAATGTCGCACAGTGAAAGAGTTTAAATGTGGCACTACTTGCCACATCCGAGGGTCCTTTTGGCCAAGAGAAGTTATGTAAAAAGCCTGACCCCTAGCGGCGACTGGTGTTGTGTTCGATGGAAGCGGGAGAGCCCGGGAAAGGACAACCCAAACTTCGCTTTTGAGATGGGAAACAGCCCTCAGAAGTGTCTTAGTCAAATCGTCTCATTTTACACACAGAAAGCTCAGGCCAAGCGAGTAGGAATGTTTCCTCGAATTGGCCATTTTGCAGTGAAGGTTGGAGTAGCGCTCAGGACCTTCTGCTGCAGAGGTGACTGGATAAGGCCCTCATTTTACGAAATCTCTCCCTAGAGTCAGTCTCCGGTAGACCCAGAGCCAGCGAATGGCCATCCGGTGTAACTCAGGATGCGGGCTGAGTTCTTATTCTCTCTCTCCCGCTTTGAGGAGCATCTGATTATTCAGTAGTCAGATTCAGTAGTCTCCACTCCACTGACAGACGTTGCCTGTTCTTGGCCTACAGCTTTCTAACTGATCCCCAGGCCCGTGAGGTGATCACAGGTTCTAGGCTGCTCTCTTGTGTCTGGGCACTTACATTGTATCCTGAGTTACGATTTGTATTCACCGGGGGCTAGTTGACTTTCCCCTCAACCTGCCCCTGCCCCTGGTATTAATTAATAGAAACATGCAAACATATTGAGTACGCGTGTGAAAATGAAGGATGGGTTTTAAAAATGAAATTGATTTCTTTGGAAAGGCTCAAGGGGAAGGAGCTTTGGAAAGATGCTCAGAAGTTAACGTGCGGAATAGTCAACTGTAAAAGGATAACACAAACATTAAAATCTCGGAGAATCCTGAATGCTTGTAGATTGTTTACCCCTTAAAACAAACAAAACAAAAACAAAACCACATGAAGCTAGATATAACAGATGATGCCTTGAGAAGCAGTTTATTCAGGAAAAATGAGAGGAAGTCTGGGAACTAAAATTCCTGCTTAGAGAAAGGTGTTGGGCTTACTAAGTGGAAAATGACTATCTTAAGCTAAATGTATGCATTTATATGATTTTGATCTTTAATCAGACTTTCTCATGAGCTGACACTGAACTGTAAAAAGTGCTGGTGTTATAATATTAAGACTCAGATATTATAGTGAGATGAAGGGGAACTGGGCAGAGTGCTGATCTCTTGATGGTTTGATCTTTTGAAAACTTGCATCAGGCTATTTATTTATTTTTACTCAAGTGAGTTTGTTATGCAGGCATTTTTCACAAACCTCTTCTCCTTTAACTGGGAGAATGTGAGCTCTTCCTCCAGGCCAGGCACCAAGAGTGGAGCTTGGAAATCCTCTATTAATGAATGGCTTTTCATCATGTCTGCCCAAAATCTGGAAGCAGACACAGTGTTCAGTGTCTTAATGTTCACCACTGCAGGGCCATATGGGGTCATTATCAACATTAGAGTCTCCCTTTTCAAAGTATAAGAGCCACAGACTCAGATTTGCCTGTAGCCACAGCCTAGATTTCCAGAGATGCATATTGTAGTAAGGGTGTTCACTGTAGCATTATCCACAGAAGAAAATATGCTGAAAACTCCATTTCTACTTAGCAATAGGAAATCATTTTATAATAACTTCATCACATCTCACTTGATAGTTATTAATGATTATTTGCAAAAATCATAAAATTACAATTATGCACTGTGGCAAGAAAAATGTTCATGATAGTATATAAACGAAAAAGAAAAATACAAAACAGAATGAGCCTCATTATTACAAACATCTTAAAGGATAGCATGAGATCACTGAACAGGGGAAGTTTGAGGGTTTCAATCTTTTGCCTACTTTTCATATACGTTCTTTATTTTAACAACCCTCCATTATACAAGAATTTACTAACTTTCCAATTGTGGTATGCAGAAAGATTCTGAAGTATCTAGAATGTGATTTAGAGTTTCCCAGACCCACAGAATTATGCTTCAGAAGAGACAGGCTTAAATAATACACCATGCAAGACACAGAGCAAACTCTCCATCAATATTAGTTGTTAATGTCACAAAAGTGAAGGTTTGACCCAGGATCGAAATTCAGGATTCCCAACTTGCTTACTGTTGTACCACTACATAGAAAAAAGTTTTTTTTACTGGTATACACTAGAATTTTTTGTTTTGCTGAGTATTGAGGTTTTTGTTGTTGTTGTTGTTATTTTTTAAAAAAGGAGCAGTTCCAAGAATGCTGACGGTACTCTGACTTTACATAACATTTGCCTCTCTGGTAACCAACAGCCTATGCACTACCCATGGCCACATAGTAAGATGGTTAGACTATCACAAGGACAG
This sequence comes from Thryonomys swinderianus, assembly GCA_004025085.1. NCBI lineage: Eukaryota > Metazoa > Chordata > Mammalia > Rodentia > Thryonomyidae > Thryonomys > Thryonomys swinderianus. The sequence goes on along the minus strand of PVIC010035018.1, from coordinate 3,439 downwards.
GTCACCTAGAGAATAGATAACATGCTTTAAACAGGACACACCTGGGCCTACAACTATGTATGACCTGTTTGAGTTTGTCTCCTCGATCTTACCAGCCTGTTTTCTTACTGGGTGCACAGAGAAGGTCCCTTAGGGCAGACGTGATAGGAGTTGCTACAACTGAAGGGCAGTATAACATTATGACAAGAGCACCACAAAAATTAATTAGCTGAGTGGGCTCTTCATAGCAGTTCTGTGAGGTAGGTATCCATTATTCTTGCTTTATGGAAGGAGGCACAGGAAGCGTGAGCAGTTTAGCCAGAGTCACAGAGCTGGCAAACTTTAGGAGAGATGAAGTTTGAATGGTGACAGTCTGTTGGCCTAAAAGTAAAGAATACAAGTTCTAGCATCTGTTCTCCTTCCTTACAAGGTCAAGTACAATTTTGTGCAGCCTAATCCGTTCCAATCGGATCCAATCCAATTCAATTTAATTAATCTCAATTGAAGAAATACTCTTTTGAACATTTAATGTGTGCCAGTAGCTGTGGTTTCAGCACTATGAAAGCTAATAGAGGAATAGGATCAAGAAACAGGGACTTTGATAAGGAGAAATAAATAATATATAAATGGAAACTGGAGTGGATTAGGCCCACTCAAGAAAAGTATCAAAACCAGAAATGTGAGGGTCATAGTGAGGGTGATTTGTAAAGTGTCTCCTCTTTCCTGCTTATTGAGTGAAACTGACCTAGTCAAGAGGTCAGACAAGGAATCCTTTGAGACCAGGATGTGTGTGTGTGTGTGTGTGTGTGTGAAGGGTTGAAACAGGGTCTCTAGACCCCTGAAAAGTAGACGAGCTAAGACTCAACTTAGATCTTCACTCAACTTAGATCATCTGGGCCTCAGTGGCCTTCAGATGTCCAGTGGCCTTCAGCTGTCATTCCAAGACAAAACGAACATACATGTGATTTCTTGTTCTCCTTGTCTCAGTACATATTCCAAGAAAAGTCTGCATAGTGGTGTGGAATTATCCATCTTTCAACCACTTAAAGAGAGAGCCCACATAAAGAACTTTGTATGGTGTCTTGTCCATGGTTAGTGCATATAAGGTACCTTTTTCTTTTCTTTTCTTTCTTTCTTTCTTTCTTTCTTTCTTTCTTTCTTTCTTTCTTTCTTTCTTTCTTTCTTTCTTTCTTCTTTCTTTCTTTTTGGTGGTACTGGGGATGAAATTCACAACCTTGCACTTTCAAGGCTGGTGGGGGTATCACTGAGCAAAATTCCTGGCCCTGGTATAAATACTATCCTAAACCATTTTGAACTGGCCACGTTCCCATTGTTCCTTCTGAGAAAGACAGGCTGGATGGTCCACAGTATTGAACTGTTTTATTTCTTTTAGGAAGCACTGTCTTCTTGTTCCAAGATGAAAAATGGTGCCAACCAGACCAAGCATTCATGACCACACCATGCTGCTGCTTGTCCAGTGGTCACGCCACGGGAGACATGCATAGTCCTTGTGGGTAAACTGTTCCCTTACACAACACCTTCAATGCCACATGATTAAAAGACTTGCATATTAAAATTTAAGGCATGTGTAAGTACCTCATAATTAACTGCTGTCTACTTAACCAGACAGCTCTAGCAAGTTAATGTGATGTCTGTTACGAGACTTAATAATTGTCAGTGATTTTTTAAAAACAATTTACTGGTATAATCATTAACTACTCTTAGATTATCTTGTCAAATTGGTAATTAAATGCCTCAAAAATTCATTACAGAGTCAGTATATTAATAGGAATGTAATTAAATAAATATTTGCTTATATAATCCAGAGTTTATTACCTGTAAATTTATTTATCTTTTCTACATGTATAAATTTTCTTGGGGGGCCTCTTCAAAATCAGTAGAAAACCAAGAGTCAATACATGTCTTATTAGATCCAAATAAGCAACTTAATTGAGAGGCTGTCACTAAATACGGATTCTCCAACTATGTGGAGAAGGAGAGGAGATTATTCTTATTTCATATAGATTATCACTTAGGAAAATTAGCTTCTTTCCTTCCTTCCTTTCCTCCTTCCTTCCTTTCTTCTTTCTTTCCTTTTTTCTCTTCCCTTTACTTCTATTTTTTCCCTCAAACATTTTACTTTCTGCTATGAACTAAATTTTTTCAGTTTTCTTTTTTTCATTGTAAAATGGGTACATTTTATAGACACACCATAATCACACTCAACATTGAGAATATGTACCAGTATATGACATGACTTAATTCTCATTTTTTCCCATTCCTCTACCCCCTGCAACCCCCCACCCTCATATACATGAGTTTATTTCCTCATTTTTTACCATCTCAATTTTTTCTTTTCTCTCACTATTTATCCCACCCCCATTTTCCTTAGGGTATTTTCTATTTTATAGTGTCTATCATATATTCTATGACTTATTTACATTTTTAGTTTCTCATACCAGAGAAAAGGTACAGTATTTACATATCTGTGACCTGTTTATTCCACTTATGAGTATGTCCTCAAGGTACCTCCATTTGAGTATAAGCAACTCAAATTTGTCATTATTTATGGAAGAGCAATACTCCATTTTATAAAAAAATATCACATCTTCTTTATCCAGTTTGCAGTTGATGGGCATTTGGGTTGTTTCCAAGATTAAGCTATCACAAACTGAGCTGCTATAAACATGAGTGCACATATGTTGCTGTGATGTGAATCTTTTAATTCTTTTGTGTATAACCCTAGCAGGGGAATAGAGAGGTCAAATGGGACCTCTTATCTTGGAAACTCCACACTGATCTTCATACTGCTTGTGCCAATCTACATTCCCACTAACAGTGGAGAAGGGTTCCTTTCTCTCTGCAGCCTCACCAGCACTTGTTGCTGGCCATTCTTTGTGGAATGACGTGAAATCTGAGATCAATCTCCATCTCTTGAATGACTTGTGATGTTGGCGTTTCTTCATGTGCTTCTTAGATGCTTTTACTTCTTCATCTGAAAAGTGTCTGAAGAGAAAGAAATGAAAGGAATAAGGATAGGAAAGGAAGAAGTTAAACTGTCACTGTTTGCTGATGACATGATACTCTATAAAGAAGAAAAACTCAGCCAAAGGGCTGCTAGACTTAATTGTCAAATTTAGTAGCACAGCTAGATACCAGGTCAATGCTAAAAAATCAATAGACTTTGTATACACAAACAACGGACTCATGGAGAGAAACACTGGGGGTCTCATGCCCTTTCACAATAGCATCCAAAAAAATGAAATATCTAGGAATCAATTTAATGAAGGAAGTGAGAGATCATTACTCTGAAAACTAAAGCACTCTGAAAAAGGAGATAAAAAATATCAGAAAATGGAAAAACATCCCTTGTTCCTGGATAGGAAGAACCAATATAGTCAAAATGGCTATATTCCCTGAACTTCTATATAGATTCAATGCAATCCTAATTGAAATCCCA
>PVIC010035017.1:0-19266 GCA_004025085.1 Thryonomys swinderianus | reverse complement strand
TGGAGACACGCCCACCAACAATCAACACCGCATACCACAATGCCGGACGTGGTGGCTCACGCCTGTAATCCCAGCACTCGGGAGGCAGAGACAGGAGGATTGCTGAGTTCACAGCGGCTTGCCTGGGCACCATAGTGAGCTCAGGGCCAGCCTGAACTACAAAGTGAGACCCTGTCTCAAAAGCAAAAAAAAAAAAAAAGAAAATTTAATCTAATTTTTTTTTCTTTCAGACAGGGTCTTGCTTAGTAGTTCAGGCTGGCCCTGAGCTTACTATGTAGCCCAGGCAAGCCTGGAACTCAGCAATCCTCCTGCCTCTGCCTCCTGAGTGCTGGGATTGCAGGCATGAGCCACCATGCCCAGCACTGTGGTATGTGGTATTGATGGCTGGTGGGCATGAGTCACCGCGCCCAGTACAGTTGTATGTGGTTATCAAGATCGAGCTCAGGACCTTGCACTTGCAAGGCAGGCACTGGAACCACTGAGCTAAATCTCTGGCCCTAATCTAAATTTTTATAAATTAACAAATAAATCAAAGCCAGTGCCTCAGCCACACTAGTTACATTCCAAATGTTGGATAGTCGCATGTGGCTACCAGCCATTTGTACAGGACAGCACATCGGTGGGACATTTTCTTCATCACATAATCTACACTGAGTGACTTTAGGCTGAGTACAGACTAAGCAGAGAGACGGGAGCAGAACTCCAGTAAATCAATTTCTATCTTTGAGACAGAAAAAAAAAACCAAGAAATTTATGCTCTTTCTCTTAGAAATCATCCTAAAACAATTGTGAAGAGAAATGAATATGCAAGTTCCATCACTGATGCAGTTATGAGACACAGTAACCCCAAACCATGCTACATGAGAAAAGTCAGCAAGAATGCAACAGTTTGGTTAGAGAATCCCAAGGGGAGGCAGCTGTAGCTACAGATTTCAGAGGAGGTTCCCAGTGCCTAGTCTTCAAAGAAGATGATCAAAACTGAAGAGTAAACCCAACTACACCTATTCTGAATGATAGTTTGGAAGGACGTGTGGAGAAAATATCCTGGGATCACAGCTGACATTGCAGAGGAGCAAGCTCAGGCTCGGGGCTGGGCCGGAACACAGACGGATGGTCTTCGCCGAAGGCCGTCCGCCGGCGGGCAGGGGACCAGGAGGGAGGTCGGGCTAGAGACCGCCAGGGACCGCAACTGCCTTCACAGAGGGAAACAGCTTCCCCAAATGCCAGTGTCAGGCCCTGAGGAAATTTCCCCAGAACCAGGAGAATAACACTGCCTGACTATCTATCAAAAAGCTGGAATAGCTGGGCCAGAACGAGGTCATTTCATTTCCAGACTAGTAACAATAAAATAATGGGACAGGTATGGAATATACAGAAAATATGCTGCAAGAATAAAAAAAGAAGCAGAGAGGGGCAGGGAAAACAAATAATGGAACAACACGATTCACCAGAAAAATATGGTTGCGTCAGAGACAAAAATCGAGGCACAATCTATTTCGATGACTACAACCAAAATTAAACAAAAAATTATTTAAAATAATAACTAAAATAGAGCTCAGGGGATTCTAAAGATTGCTGCACTAGTATCATATGCGTTGGCTGCAGCTCCAGGGGGCTGCACTGGGATCCACAAAAGCTGCCCAAGGCTCACAATTAAACCTTGTCCTCCAGCTACACCTGAAGAGGAAAATTAGAAACCAAGCAAGGGGGAGCTACTGGGCTGGGGACTTAGCTCAGTGGTTCCGGCATCTGCCGGGCAAGCTCAAGGTCCCGAGTTCAATCCCTGGTACCACACACTACAGTGCTGGGCATGGTGGCTCGCGCCTGTAATCCCAGTACTCGGGAGGCAGAGGCAGGAGGATTGCTGCAAGATCAAGGCTCGCCTGGGCCACATAGTGATCTCAGAACCAACCTGAATTACAAAGTGAAAAACCTGTCTCAGAAAACTAAAAAATATGAAGAATAAATAAATTGCTGTGCACTTACATGGACTGGAATACTATGCAACAATAATAATCAAATCTTGTTTATTACCAGTTTGCATTAATCACACACCTGAACTCAACAATGGAATAATATATAGTCTATGAGTCCACTCACGTAAAGTTTAAAAACATGTGGCACTACAACATAGTGTTAGATACTTATTTGGGAAAGAAAAGCAAATAAATAAGTCCTTTTCAGTGGGTACCGCTTGCCTCCTATGAGCTCTGCTCTGGCATGATGCACTGGTCCGCTGTGTATGCGGTCACCTGACATATTTAGATCTTGCCTCTTGAGCTTCTCTGGCTTCTCTAGAACATTCTTCCAACCTCTTGTCTGGGAGAAACACCTGAGCTGCCGAAAGATCTGGAATCCCAAGCCAGCCACGGAGAGCTAAAGGATAGCAGCGTCCCAAGCACACGGTTTCGCTGGATCTCGGGCCACGGTGGAACATCTACTCTCTCCTCTGTTCCCGGAGCCTTCCTGGGCTCAGGCTACTCTTCCCTTGGTTCATGACCCTCCCTGCTCCTTCCAGGAAGAACATGGGGGTTCTATCAAGGGGAGAGTGTAGATGGGGATTATTCAGACGTGGAGCTTATTCTAAAGGTGAGATACACTCGGTTCATGATGAGAGTAAAACTGTCTATGGGATAAACCGTGGAATATTGGAGGGAGTTGGACAAGGACAGGCACTTAGCAACAAAGTGACAGAGTATCAGGAGGCCTGGGTCCTAAGCATTGCTCAGGAGTCTTGCTTTAGCTCTTGGTATTTTTATTTATTTGTTTGCTCTTTGCTTCTTCAGTGCCCCCTGCTGGCATTTTTGAGACCATGAGGACCCTGCCCCTGGCTGGTCGGCCTGCTCTGAGTTTTGACTTGGGCGTGGCTTTCTTAATTTCCTTTCACTCAGCTCTCTGCTTCCCAGCATCCACAGGTTCTGCCAACCCCTCTCTCCATCTTGATAGTTATCTACACAGAATATATGCCTACTTCTACATCTTGTCACTGTATTTTGACTGGAATTTCAAAAGAAACTCAGTTAAGTGCGTCTGTTCGGTCTGCCATGTTTCCACAGCAGGAGTTTTGGTCTCCTAACTTTTACAGGAAAAGCACAAACCCCCACACTCACACTCACTGATACACCTTCTTAGCCCTCTGAGGTCACGTAAACTCAACCAAGGGCAGAATTCAGATGTGGATTATTCACATCAGAAGCACCTTGTGTGGGGAGCCCTTTTAGTCCATGATGAGAAAATATAATCGACTACAGGAATCCTGAGGATATTGAGATAAGAAACATCAAACTTTTAAAATACACTATTAAAACGGGACACACGATTTATAATCAGTTATGTATCTGGGGAGATACTGGAATTTGAATAGGACAGCGTTAGTGAGCACTAACAGAATGTGGTCTATTGCCTGACTTGTGAAATCTAGTAGCAAAGGAAGATCACAGGTCCCTGTTAATTAGGACCACCTACAGTGTCAGAAACCTTTCTGGATGATCAAAGAGGAGGCGCACTTAACCCAGGAGATGTTGACAAGCTCTTCAGCTTGTTAGCATGAAACAACTCTCCTCTAAGTGCCTGGTGTGCAAGCTCTTTTATGCTCTGCCATGGTTTGGGATTAATACTTCGTGAAGTGAGATTCTTTACATAAACAATGACAGTTATGTGGGATTTGATTCCACTCGTGCTTGACTCTCTATCATTTAAAATCAATCATGTTTTTATAATATTCCTTTGTGTTACCAGAATTTTAATATACTTACATTCATGGGCCAGAGATTTAGCTCAGTGGTTCTGGTACCTGTCTACCAAGCGCAAGGTCCCTGGTTTGATCCCTGGTAACCACATATAACAATACCAGGTGTGATGGCTCATGCCTACCAGCAATCAGTACCACACACCACAGTACCGGGCGTGGTGGCTCATGCCTGTAATCCCAGCACTCAGGAGGCAAGAGACAGGACCATTGCTGAGTTCGCGGCGGCTTGCCTGGGCTACATAGTGAGCTCAGGGCCAGCCTGAACTACAAAGCAAGACCCTGTCTCAAAAAAAAAAAATGTCATTTCAGTTTTTGAATCTGCAGTATGGAATCTATATAGATCAGAGAGAAAGAGAGAGAGAGCGCTCCAATTACTGAAGAAATCATCTTATTTTCCCTTTGCCCATTTCACTACAGTATAAATAATGGCCCCAAATATTCAATTCTAGGACCTGAGAAAATACAGTCTTGGTTTAAGGCCTCAGATCAATGACTTTCTGAGCTTAAGAGAAAAACATTTGAAAGTCTCTGGTCTATATAAAACGGACTGTGGCATGATAAGATAGATCATTTCTTTTCAGTCAGTTAAACGTAGACTCAAACCCCTGTTCCACCACACAGAACATCCACGTGGCTTCCGGGGTGTTACTTCACCCATGAGTGTGTAAAGTGAGGGCCACAACACTGACTCTGGGGATTGTCTGAGGGCATAAAAGGGAAAAGCTGATGAACCAACTGCCTGACGTGGCCCCTTAATCACGTCTCTTACAAATAAACAGGTATTCTTAACAACCTATGTTCTGTTTTTAATGTAAACCAAATATATAACTCTTTACAAATTGGTAGAAGAAACAGTACTCAAAGTGAATTTACATACAGCATCATTCAAATAATCCCACTTCCTTTAACTTACTACCATCTATCAGTCAACTGAGTTTCTTTTGCTGATGAACATCTTTGAGCCTACTGTGCCAGACCCAGCGGAAGGAGCTAGTGATGTGGGGCTGGAGACCGGGGCACAGTCCTGACTCAGCAGGCCAAAAGATCTTCTGACCTTTTCCCTGGTGGTGGGAGGTCTGTCCTCTGTCAGCTTATGAAATTAATACATCCACGATGCCTTTGTAAATGTTTAACTAACAGCAAGGGAAGGGAGCAGAAACACTCTTTCTTTACATTTTGCATCATATTTTGAAAATGTCTGACTGCTATTGATCTGTCATAACTGCTAGAGAATAGAGAATGGGCAAAATGAAAAGGGAAAGAAAACATACGGCCAGAGAAATTGCATGTGGTCCTGGATTTCTCTTCAAGGGAGAAGCACTGCCTGGGCAGTGTCCATGGGGTGTCTGCGGCTCTGTCCTCCTCTCCCTACCATGTCTGCTCCTGCAATCCAGGGGCCAGAGGTGAAGGTGTGTGGAGGATGTTGTCTGGACACAGCTGGAGGGGCCAGCTGGGGTCATGCTGGTGAAACTAGTCTTCCTCCCTTCCCCCCTCCCTCCCCTTCTCTGCTTCCCCCTCCCCCTCCCCTCTCCTCCTCTTCCTCCTCCTGCACCAGGGAGCCTGCAGAAAGCTCTAAGCAGGGAAGCCATGCGATCAGACCAGCCTTTCAGGATGATAACTCTTTATTGTGGAAAATGGACTGTGGGGGAGAGCTGTGTTAAGGGAACCAATTAGGAAGCGATTGCCTTATTGAACTTTTTCATATAATAACTGTACATTATTCTATAAAGTATCTCTAAGGGCCTCAGAGTGCTAGAATATTTATGCAATATTCAACACAGTTTTACTCCCTAGCCATTTTCTTTCACTCCTTCATCCCTCGTTGGTATATTCAGAGGGACAAAAAAATACATGGTGAATGTTGAAATACAAAAAGATATCACATAAAAGACCCATGCCATCACCACCCCTCAAAATATCCACCTTCAGTTTGAGTTTACTTGTCCTATCCTTTTTTGGCAATATGTCTTTATTCTAATAATTTTTTAATTATTAGAATAAATATTCATCATATTTCCCAATAACCCCATATATGTTTGAAGGTTAACCTAATAGAAAATCAAAATTCAATGCAACTCTAAATTTAGATATTCATCATAGTCTCAACTCTTCTAAAAGAATAAAGTAAATTAAATATGAAAACTCCCTTTGTTTGAAAAAATGAGAATCAAGAAGTGTCAGGTACAGGTACAAATTCTCAATGTTGGATGTGACCATAATGTGTACCTATATATAAAATGCAGCAATAAAATCAATTAAAAATAGTGCAATCTGAAAAAAGTTCCCCTTGTCTATAAATATGGAGTCTTAATTCTGAATATAAAAGAAGTGCAAATGTTTGCTGGCTTCCCATTGCTGGTACAATTTGTACATTTTCCAACAGAAAACTAATATTATAGATGTATATATTAACTGTGATACTTACTAAATTATAGAATATCAACTTCTATTACACTCACCTATCTCACTCTATCCCTAGTTCCCATAGACATATATCTACAGTTCCTATAGGAACATATTTATGAAGACTCATTGAACCTAAATGCCTAAAGCAGAATTAGTAATAGACTTCCCTCAAGTTGTACTTTGGAAATTCATCCTTTTTAGAAGTTGTAAAGTATTCATAAAGGTTGAAAAAACATGGAAAAATTTGCATTGATGGATGTTTTCTTACCCTCCATCAGGAAATGATGTACTTGAAAGTCATTATAGATCTTCATAGAAACTCGACTGAATGTGTCTTGGGCTTTGCGCTCATCAGCACACACCGAGTTGACTGCATAATTCATCTCTCTTGTGTCACATTGAATGTATAACATGCACTTCCTGTTAATTATGAAAATAAAAACACATCATACATTCTAAGAGCATAATACAAAAATGCTGCAAAAAGTTCTAAATTTGAAGTCTATTAGCTGGTTTCTCTTTAAAAAATATAAAAGAGGAAAGTTCTTTTCTATTACTTTTTAAAGTCAACTTAACAATGCTTCCCTTTCCCCTTCCACCTGATGCCACAGGATGCTATAGAGACTCTATGATGTAGGAAACAGGAAATAATAGAGACAGAGGAGTTACCAACGCTATCATCTCAAAACATTTAGACAAATAAATAAAATGAACTCAGAACTTTGCAAGACAGAACCAAGATTGTCCTCTGGATATGAAGACCAAAGCAATTTGCTGATTAATGCTTATTTTTCTCTTGTAAGACTTAATTTTTAAAATGTTTATAGGACATGGAAAAACAAAATTCCATAAAGGCCCCAATCCTATTAACCTCCAGCAGTCAAAACTCTCTTAAATAATATCTCTCTTTATACAGAGGAAATATAAATCATATCATGAAAATTCTGGTTACTTAATAATTATAATTTAGAATGAGAGGAACTTTTAAGTATCTTGGAGGGCTGGTAAATCTCAGCTGCATGCAAAGTTAGAAAGTTTGTTACAGTCCAAGCTTTCACACCTACATCATACACAAGCTCTAGTTGTATAAGGCAGCCGCCACTCTCTGGTTACTAATTAAACATGCATAATATTAAAAATTAATTAACTATGTAATTAATATTGCATACTTGTCATAGATAGTTATTGTATATTTTGTCCATGAACTCACAGGAGAAAAACTTTTTGGCATTAAACTTTGGTGGGTTAATTTGATTCACTGATTTTCAGTATAGGCTGGACTATTAGACCCGCCAAATAGGGACCTCTTACTTAGAAGCTCAAAAGATGAGTCGCTCTTTTTTGAAACAAAGAATGATAAAATTATGTGATCTGTTTGCTAACATATACAACACTGAGAAATATGTCTGAAAGTGTTATCAGAAACCAACATGTTTATAAAGGTGAATATAAAAGTATAAAAGTGAGTATTTTCAGGAAAGCAGATAGGTTTTATCTGGTTAATAACTTTCAATACATCAGCCAAGATACCTACCCTGTTGATCTGAGTTTAGCAAATAATACTAGTGATGTCAGCACTTCTTATTCTGTTCACATAAGTGAAGAAAGTGGTCAAGGTGCTCAAAATGGACAGAATTCAAATATGATAGAACTATCTCTGATAGAAAGGAGGGGTCGCTTCCAAGATTGAGCTATCACAAACTGAGCTGCTGTGAACATGGGTGCACATATGTCACTATGATATGATTCTTTTAATTCTTTTGTGTATATTCCTAGCAGGGCAATAGCAGGGTCAAATGGGACCTCCAATCCTAGTTTTTTAAGGAATCTCCACACTGACTTCCACAGAGACCACACCAGTCTACCTTCCCACCAACAGTGGAGAATGGTTCCTTTTTCTCCGCAGCCTCACCAGCATTTGTTGCTGACTAATTTTGAGACAGCAGCCATTCTTTGTGGACTTTATTTAGGGGATGGGGGGGTTAAGGGGTGGGTAGGGAAATGGGGAAAAATGAGAATTAAATCATGTCATCTACTCGTACATCTACCCAATATTGAGTGTGATCATATGTGTATATGCAATGTACCAATAAAGATAAAATTAAATTTTAAAAAAGAGGGGAGGGACCAGATACAGAGTTGTCCATTCTCCTTTGGGGAGTACATAGGTCAGCTTTCTTAAAGCCAAGACAAAATTTATAACACCCACAACTGGAAGGACCCACAAATTAACTTTAAAGTACTCACAACTTAGAAGAGAAGAGCTTTCTTGGAAGAGCATCCAGCCCTAAGGCACCAATTTACGAAGCAAACAAAGGCTTCTTGACTTATTTTAGAATTCATCATGACAGAAACATTAAGTATATTTGCTAGGTGAAAAATAAGCATCAGAAAGCATCATCTGATTGGCTAGAACACTGTAATTACACTCAGATTTTATTCTTCATTAATTTAGAGTCCTCACACCAGCCACAGTGGCAAACATCTGTGATCTCAGCATTCAGGAGGCTGAGGTACCAGAATCACAAGTTCGAGTCCAGCCTGAACAATAAAGCAAGACCCAGTATATAGTTCTCAAAGATAAAATCAGTCACTAAACTTACATATTTACATATTTTATTATATGAATATGTGTCTTAACACTCCTAGGTTGCTGTAAATAGGTATGAAATACTACTACTCAGTGAACTATTTGAATATTTCTTTACTCAGAACTGCTTCATTTTATTATTTTTAGGAGTTTTTGTTTTTGTTTTTTTTAGTTTTTTGAGACAGGGTCTCACTTTGTAGTTCAGGCTGGCCCTGAGCTCACTATGAAGCCCAGGCAAGCCTCAAACTCAGCAATTCTCTTGCTTCTGCCTCCCGAGTGCTGGGATCACAGGCGTGAGCCACTATGCCTGGCTCAGAACTGCTTCTTTGTGCTCAATGTAAATTGAATATATATTTGAGATAACTCTATTATTTCTGTTATTTCTGATTAATAATGAAACAGCTGAATAACATTTTAGTAAAGATTTCCAAATCCACTTACATACTTAGGGTTTCCTAATTAATGGCTTTCTTAAAAATGTGTATGATAAACACAGAATTTTTTTTAAGTTTGCTTAGATGTGTCAGGCATTGTAAAAAAAGTTTAGGTTTGTCAGGGTTTTTTTTAATAAGATAAAAATGATTTCTGGACTTGGGCAAATTGCTGAAACTTCATAACTTCTTTTCAGGTGCAAAACAGCTTTTCCCATAGGAATATAATGAGGACAAAATGAGATAAGGCGAATACTACACAGAAGTGCTAATGAATCATGGCTGTACTATTATGGCAGCGTATTATTATGGATGGTTATATATGTTCTGTGTGAGAAGCCAGACTGCTGAAATCATGCAATCACATTCTCAACTTTAAGGTAATGCACGCTAATTGGGGACCTACATCATGTAGTTCCTGCTTTTAAGGAATTTATAACTGAGTATATAATAAATAAATACTTCAAAACCAACTTATATAAGGAAAGCAGCTAGAATATTTGGCATTTTCTAACTGAAATCTGGTCTATCAGTAGCTCATAGATGATGACTTTGGTAACACAGGGAAAAGACTAATAAAATTTATAATAGAAAGACTTTTTAAAGAATTTAAAATAACATTTTTAATGGATAGTGAACTTTAAAAACCTCATTGTGCTTCTTTAAGTACAGACAATTATCTCTTTGACTTAAAGAGTTTTATATGTGTGAGTTATTTTTAAGCCTCCAGTTGAAACTGTCACTTTTTTTTTTTTTTTTTTTTGAGACAGGGTCTCGCTTTGTAGTTCAGGCTGGCCCTGAGCTCACTATGTAGCCCAGGCAAGCCTCGAACTCAGCAATCCTCCAGTCTCTGCCTCCCGAGTGCTGGGATTATAGGTGTGAGCCACCACGCCCGACAAAACTGTCACTTTTATTAGCAGGAGGCTGAACCTCATTAGTCAAATGAGAGTATTTGGATGTCAGTGAGGAATATTCTTATTTTTCCTCAGAATGAAGGTCTCTAGCTTTTTTCTCTTTCCTCCTCCTTCTTCCAGAGATTTATTTTCCAATTTGTCTCCTCCGTTGCCTGTAATTGATCATTTAGGGCCTGTGATTTCACTCAGGAGACCACATGTAGGACAACACAGGACAGAAGACGGCCCAGACCCTGAGGATAGGATGCTGGAAGGATTTTTGGCAAATGCCCCACTTCGTTGGGTCGTAAGAACTAGTGGCATGAGCCAGAAGGAATATGTATGCGTGTGTCACCAGAAGCAGGCGTGTAGGCTGGGATGGGAGCAGGCTTTCCACAAAGAAGTCATGTATGAGCAAACTATGCACAAAGGCACTGAAAAGCATGCCTTTGCTGCTTTTCAGCAGGGCTGACAGGAGCCACGTGTCAGAGTATGGAAAGCTTTATATGAGGTGTTGAGGTACATAGTTCACACTGTGGATTTTCATATACAGAGAGAAAGTCGGCAAGAATTCAGGCATCTGTCCACCCAATTCCATCTCTAGATCCTCAACAATAGTTGTATCCAAAAGTTTGAGAAGTAAACTAGATTTGGTTTTTCTATTTATGTTTGTTCTCCGGGTGATCCTGGCTGACATCACACTTCAGAGCCCCTGGTAAGGTGTGAATCCTCACACACGCCTCTCCAACCCCACCCGGTCCTCGGAACTCGGCTCCCACCCAGCTCCCACCCAGAGGTCCAATGGAGACCCAAACGTACGCCCGCCACCTCCTGAACTGCTCCCCGCCCGGCTCTCCTCCCCTCGATCAGGACAGCTCCGGCCTTCCGGACGTTCTGCGTGAAACGCTGCCTCTCCCCTCCTAACCTGACGTGCCGGCTGTCTCAGAGGATCCTCCCAGAGAGAAACGATTCTTCCACTGCTATCAGTTTGGTTGAAGCAGTTTCATCCTGAAACTTACAGTAATCCCCCAACTCAGCTGCCTGCCGCCATGCTCGTCCTCTTGACTATCCACACGTGGCCCCTTCCCACGCCTCCCACCCCACCTGCAGGATCGGCCCTCTCTGCCCCCCCCCCCACCGTGCTCCTGACACCCACGCACACTTCTCCTCCAGACAGGAGCACCTGCCCGTCCTCTGGCTTTCTGTGGAAGGTGCTCCCTCGGTGTTCTTGTCCCTACTTTGTCTGGCCCTCTTTAGACTCATATCATCGAGTTCTTGACTTTATATGAAGCATTCCCTCCTTACACACACACACACACACACACACACACACACACGTAATACCACCAGATAAGGTATTCATTTCCTTCTGCCTTTCAACCCACCACACCCAAAGTTAGGAACCTCCTGAGTCTCATTCATCACGCATTTCCATTTTAGTCTTCCAAGTGCCCACCATGTATCTGGCTATTCACAAAGAGGCAAAGAAATGGTTTTTCTGGTTCATTTTTATTTCTGAAACCCAGAAATAATACAATCCTTACGACATCAGCCAGAAATAATGTCTCGATGACACATGCCCACTCCTGAATCACGGCTCTCAGGTTATAATTCTAAAAGGTTATAATTTGAAAAGGGCAGAGTGACCCAGGCTGGCCCAGTCAAAAAACCGAACCAGAGGCTACCTACTGCATGCAGCAGTCTGAAGCTCACGTTGTCACCTGGTCACAGGGGACCTGGGTCCGCAGCAGGGACCAGAGGTGGACTTATGGTGAGGCTCCATTTTACCGAGACCTTCCAAAGTCTCAGGCCTAACTGCCCATTCCTAATTCTTTATTTTTTTCTTAAAGAAACATGCCCCAAATCTTTTAACCTGAAAATCCTGTAAAATGTCGATGCAGTGGAAATTCTCCTAAGATAAACCTGGAAGAAAGGTACATGCACTGTGCACGGCCCTGTTCTGACCACCTCAGGCATCCATAGGCTCATATTATTTTGCAGTTCTACTGCTCTGAAAAGCTCTGACCTTAAAGTTTATTTCAACTTAGATTGATTGTGTCTCTTTTCTTATCATTATACATAACAACTCTCATTTTCATTTTTTTCCCTAGAGTTGTTTAGCAAACATATTTCTACTTCACAAAATGGGACCCTTCTTTTATCCTGCCAGATTTTATTGTAATTCATATGTCTGATTCACTTATTTACAGCAAGCTTCTTACTGCTGTTTTGTTTTTATCTTTCCACATTTCTTTTTCTAATGTACAATCTCAACAGTCAACTTTTGTCTGTGGGATCTGTGATTTACTGGGCAGGCGGCTGTTTATCAGCTTTACCGTTCTTTCTCAGGACTGCTACCCGTTCCTCTGTTTCCCTTTCAGGCCTGACACAGCACTTGGCATTGGAGGCACAAGATGAATAAATGAAATGTAAATCTAAGGGAAATTACCTTTGAATGGCATATGGTGCCTGTTCCTGTAAGGAGTTCAAAGCTGCCTGTTCATTCATAAATTCAGAGTCCCTAGGCAGTGTTATTCATAGACTCGCCCATGACATAGAGCTGTTATAAATTTAACACTTATGGAGTGAATACTAGAACCTGGATTGCCCCGGTGGATTTTATCTAGTCACGAAACTACAGGAATTCTCAGTTTCTAGAAGAGATTTTTTAAAAGAACTGCAGATCATCAGAGTTAAAAGTCCTTAAATCTATAAGGTTACATTTCCAGTCATCCAAGATCTTATTTATTGATACCCAAGGTTTAACAGGAATGAGTCAAGCGGCCCTGACATTAAAATGGGAGTAGGGGCCCAGTTATTCTAGAATGTCACCTCCCTGTAAACTTCCTTCTAGAACACTGGTTGTATTAAGCAGCTGATGCTTGTAGAATTTCAGGAGGAATGATGGTTTTAACTTAATAACTCACAGGTCAATACAATGAAGGTTGGGTGGAGTTGCCTTCATTGTGTTTTGTGAAAGAACCTGTATTTAATACGTGCATCACACATATCCTGTGTGAAGTGGGGCCCTACACTTTTTGCTTGCCAGTCCCTCTATGCAGAACCTCCAATTCGTTCAGGAAGAGAAGGAAGAATAGACAGGGAAGAACCACTTTCCCCTAGATCTGCTATCCACTTGGGACTGGCCGTATCATAAGAGAATGAGACCCTTCCTCACTAGGACACCAGAGGTATTTTCTTCTTTCATTTCTCACTTGCAATTTCTATCATTAGAGTCCTGCCAGGGCTGGATCAGAGTGGGATCAGTGGTACCAATGATAGGCATGAAATTAAGCAAAATAGACATTGTACCAAGAGGGGCCATTCTCAGTTTGATGTTAGTATGACTTCAGTTGTTTGAAATGTTTACCGATATCCCTTTCTAATACAAAGAGAAGAGCCTCAGAGCTGTTATGCCTTGAATATGTTCCCCCAGAATTTATGGAGCGGAATGCTCCTGTGTGGTGGTGTTGGGAAGGGAGACCTTGTGAGTGAGTGGGAAAGGTCTGGGTCATGGGAGCAGAGGCGTCTGAAGAGATGAATTCCTTTTTCGTGTTAGTAAGTCTGTGTTCACTCAGGACTGGTTTAATGACCACAGGAGTCCGTTGTTATAAAGTGAGGCCACATCTCAGTCATGTCTCTTTCCACACACGCTCGTTTGCTCTTCCACTTTCTCCCATACCTGAAGCTCCTGCCCATGCTATCCTCTCAGACTTTCCAGCCTGTAGAACTGTGAGTCCAAATAGGTCTCTGTTTTTAATAAATCACCTTGTCTCGGTTATTCCATTATAGCAAGAGAAAATGCACTAAGACCAATAGTGACACAAAGCTTTCTGTTTTACTAAAATTGAGGTAAACTTAACAAAGTATTTCAAATAATATTAAGCAAAGATGATAAAAAGTGAAAATGGTAATAATGATGATAAAAAATTGAGAAACATGAGAATAGATAAATGATATTATTGTATAGGGGCATCTATTAAAATGTTCTTTGTAGTCCCTGAAATCTGCCTGATGATTTGGATTATTCTTTTCTTTTCTTTTTTTTTTTTTTTTTTTTTTTTTTTTTTTTTTTTTGAGACAGAGTCTCACTTTGTAGTTTAGGCTGGCTCTGAGCTCACTATGTAGCCCAGGCAAGCCTCAAACTAAGCGATTCTCCTGTCTCTGCCTCCCGAGTGTTGGGATTACAGGCGTGAGCCACCACGCCCGGCACTGTGCTATGTGGTATTGATTGCTGGTGGGCGTGAGTCACCACGTCCAGCATTGTATGTGGTTACCGGGGATCAAACTCAGGACCTTGCGCTTGCAAGGCAGGCACCGGAACCACCGAGCTAATCCTCCGGCCCAAGGATTATTCTTTCTTTTTTTTTTTTGCTTTTGAGACAGGGTCTCGCTTTGTAGTTCAGGCTGGCCCTGAGTTCACTATGGTGCCCAAGCAAGCTGCCGCGAACTCAGCAATCCTCTTGTCTCTGCCTCCCAAAGGATTATTCTTTTCTTTAGCAAAGGATCTGTTGCGAAGGGAGGCAAAGGCATGGACTACATAAATGTAGAAGGAAACGGTGGCTGTGGTTGGTAAGGAGATAGAGCATGTTAATGGCCAACCACAGGTGTAAGAAGCCATCAGCGATGAGGGCCAAACGGGAAGCATGACCCGTTCCTAATCTCAGTGACTCAAATCTTAACTCTCAGCCCCCTTTGTATGACCCAGATTCTTGGTCAGTCTCTGCGGGTCAACCTTCACTCCTTAACATGGACCAACAAAAGCCGGTCATTCCAGTCAACTACTAGATTCCAGAAATCCTCTCCGAAACACCAAGCGGTTGGATAACTGTCCCTTTGACTCTTGCCTGCTCATTTGACCTCCTCTCTCAGCAGCACCCAAGAGCAGGGTACAGACTACACAACCCCTGCCCCAGTGCTGCCTGAACAAAACTTCCATTCACTTTATTCAGCAGGAGAAAAAGCGTTGATGCCACTGTAGCCAGGATCCCTGACAGTAAAAAAGAAATGGGTGAAATTTTAGAGAAAATGAACCCAATGTGTTTGTCCAAGGTCTAAAGTTTAGAGACAAAGAACAGAACGTAAAACTGGGACCTGGAGGTAATACAAAGGGATGAGGAATAGAATTTTAACTGCATCAGAAGGTTGAGTGAGACTTCTAGGCATCAGTTAGTCTTTTTCTATCTAGGGCTGTTTTTAGAATTAAATTCAACCATCTGGGGGTTATTTCAGTGAAATCTGCTGTTCAACACCTTTAAAAAAAATTGGCTACTAATTGGAAATGTTATCTGAACCCTCTTTAAAATTCTCTCCAAAATTAATGAGGGCATATAGAACATAAAGACGCACAGAGGGAGACGGGCGGTACCAGGAGACATCAGAGCTTCTTACATAAACGCAGCTGGTAAACAACTCCATGACATGCATAGAAATGGCGCTGGGATTAGAGCTTTGAGAACACCTCAGAGGGCCTTTAACTCCATAGCCGCACTTTGAAATTTTGCCACAGACTTCAGGTCCATTGCGATACTAAATCAACTCTTTGAGTCTGCATAAACATTTCATTACACTTTTGTCTTTAATTATATATTGTGACTACTGAGTATAAATCTCAGCCTTTTTTGAAAAGGAAATGTTTATTTTTGTCTGTCACTCAATGTGTTCCTCAATCTTCAAATCCGAAATGGATTCATCCAGTAACATGTCACTACCCGGACTTACTTGGGGGCTGCCAGTGGGCTTCGTGGATAGGAGGCAGAAAGACAGGGGACCTTGAACTCATTAAATGTTTTATGAGTGGTTCCCATTTCCAGAAAAGTACAAATTTGTTTTCCAGATCCATCCTCTCTCAATACGTGTCCGTGATGAAAAACGCAGGCCTTCTTTTATCTTACCACCATCTTTCTTTTATAGAAGATAGAGAAAACAGAAGACAATTTGTAACAATTAGCGTACTGCTTCCAATATTAAGTTACATTACAAATTGATGTATTCATTTGAAACCATCTGGAGTGAATGCAACTGTGAAGATAGCTAGCCAACCTCCTCCCTGACCATAAGATGTCTAAATATGTAATGAAGCAGATTGTTCTGTCTCTTCATAACTCTTAAACATTTACTTTTTCATTGAAGGTATAAAAATTGACCTTCGCTACATTATAGCTAACAAATCCACCCCCTCTCCTCTGTGGCTATGGATGGGAATCTGGAGGGCTGCACACAAGGGAACAACCTAACGGGGCACAGAAGGAGGACAAAGGGGGATACAGCAGGCTCAGGGGATACAGTAGGGTCAGACAATCAGGGGTGAAAGAAATGATGGAGATACCTGACTTTGGCTTTGCTCCTAAGCCACGAGTCAAAAAAGAACACAACTCATTTCTAACAACTTACACAATGCAGGCCACTTTTCACCAACCATAGAAATGGTCTCTGAAAGTATAGCCTTGCAGACCACTTTTCAAATGTGTGGTCAAGGGCTGGGGCGTGCAGCTCAGCCACACTTGCCCAGCAAGTGCAAGGTCCTGAGTTCAGTTCCTGGTACTACCCGCCCCACCCCCGAAGTCAAATGTGTGGTCAAGTTCTCTGCTGCTCTTTAAGGACTGCAGACGTAGTGCTTTGGGGACTAATATATGGCTTATATCATTAAGATGGTATTTTTGAAAGCCCTTTGAATTTCAGAGCACATAGCATTATCCTTTGCAGAGTCCGGCATCAGAACCATCAGGTAGAATAAAGCTGCCTGTCAGTATGTAGATCACTTATTTTATGATCTACTTAATTCATCATAATATTTACCACTACTGCTTACTTCCAAACAATATCGATCTGCACTTTCCCAAAGCAAGTTTTCCAGGTCTGGATCGAAGCTGTCTCAGCCAGTAACAGTTTCTCTACAAAAGAGATCTATTTAAGATGTTTTATAGGCCATCTAGTTATTTGCTCATTCTTAGGGATAGTGGGAGAGACTCTAAGGGACAAGCAGCCCCAGCTGGCTGCTGGAAGTAAGACTAGACTTGGTATTATTAAAAGGGTAGATGGTATATTCTGTGTCCTATGGAAAAATAGTTTGATAATACATCTTGACCCAGAACTTATTAAAAAATCCATTATCTTTTTAATTCAACTTTATAATACCCTTTGGAATTTCAATTTAGGTATTTCTTACCAAAATAATAGGTAGTTTCTATTACTGTACATGGAAAATGTAGTTTCTCATATTGACAGCTCTCTTATAGGAGAGGTTCTAATTTATTATTGACAAATCATGTTCTTACTCTTTAAAAAAAAAATAAGAGGAGACCCATCTTTCCTTCTGCGTAAACCTTGGGCTGGCTTTACCTTGCTTTGTGTCAGCTGCACGCTGGTGCACACATCTGTTTATTGGACTGTTAATCTTCGCCCAGCAGGACCAGGCTCTGTCTGAAGAGACATGAGATCCCCCTGCCCCGAGGCCAGCTCGTACATCGCACATGGAGAAAGGGCGGTCCCGTGGACACAACCCATACAGTTAACATTTCCCTGGCAATATCAGAGACCGCACGTGGCCATGGGAGACTCAGGCTCTGTGGCTCCTACCACCAAAAGATCCAGCCAGAAACCAGACGCCTGATTCCCTCCTGACACATTTACAGTACAAACACATACTCCCTTAAAATAACAGCACTCTAGGGCCGGGAGTTTAGTTCAAGTGGTACCACGCCGACCTTGGAAGTACAAGGGCCCAAGTTCAATCCCCAGTACCGCCGAAACAAATAAAATAACAGCACTCTACTCTGACACGTTTTCTTCCTAGGCGCCTGGCTTTAAAATGTGCTTGTGTTTGTCATGTGGGCCCAGGTAAGGTATCTGGTGACAGCTACACAGCCAGGCTCCACCTGGAAGCTGGCACGTGAGACCACGTTCTGCCTGCCCACCAGCACTTCCTCCTGCCTTCTCAGACCTTCTGCCCCCCCCCCAGCAAGTGTTCTAAGTTCCTTCCAGGATCCACCGGCACAGTGAGCATCCCTCTAGAGTGTGGCAAAGAGCAAGTAAAGCAGTATACCTTCCCTCGCCCTGCCCTCAGTTATCTGGGTGCCACCAGTGACCACCCTGGACGTCTGCAGCCCTCTAGCATCCCCTAGCAAATTAGCTGCCTGACAGTGGATGTTTCAGTAATCGCTGTATCAGGGGAATTAGCGAATCCAGTCGAGAGATTCAGTGTGATTACACAGTGTGGAATGATCATTTCACGCTCATTTGGATCACACATTCCTCAGGTGGATCCAGTTATGAAAGGTCTTTTTGGCATAGCCTGAAACTCTTCGAATCTCTTTCATTCATCACAAACTGATTGTTATCAAAATAAAGCATTGAAACCATCTCTATGCGATTTCTATAACTAAATTATTATTAAATGCTGCACCTTTCTACGGAAAGATAAACTTAGGAAAGTCAGTACTGTGTCTCATGGATAAGAATGTAAAACTCACTTTTGTGTCTGGACTTTTCTTGAGTGGTCGAGTTGCTTCTCTTCACGTTTTATTTAGCACCGGCTTTTCCGGGAGGGTTAAGCTGATGAGGTGATCCAGCACAGATGTCCACTCAGCGGGAGGGCCCCAGAGGCCAGGATCGAAGCCTTTCGGGGATGGAGGAAGCACTTCAAACTCTTAGCTCTTAGAGATACATTAGTTTAGCTTAACTACTCAGATGCCCATTTTTTAATTGGGTCTTTAAAAAATTTGGGAGGGCTGATTTTTTTAAGCTCTTTGTATATTCTAGATAGTTTATCTTAACTACTCATCATTGGAATAGTTGAATAAAAGAGAAAGCACAGCCCGGCTCGTGGCTCACGCCTGTAATCCCAGCACTCAGGAGGCAGAGACAGGAGGATTGCTGAGTTCGAGGCTTGCCTGGGCTACATAGTAAGCTCAGGGCCAGCCTGAACTACAAAGCGAGACCCTGTCTCAAAAAAAAAAAAAAAAAAGAGAAAGCCCCTCTGGCCTTAATTTTCTTTTCATTATGGTGCTCAAAATGTGTTATTTTCTCAAAGAATG
The DNA here is from genome assembly GCA_004025085.1 of Thryonomys swinderianus. Lineage (NCBI taxonomy): Eukaryota > Metazoa > Chordata > Mammalia > Rodentia > Thryonomyidae > Thryonomys > Thryonomys swinderianus. The sequence continues at coordinate 160 of PVIC010035017.1, read as the reverse complement.
TGGTTTTCCACAAGTTTTTAACTTTTTCCATTATTTTTCTTTACACTCCATTTATTGTTATTAAAGCACAATTATTCCCATTCCAAGAAAAACAGGGTTATTGGCGGGGGGTGGGGATTGAGACAGGGTCTAGCTTTTTAATTCAGGCTGGCTCTGAGCT
>PVIC010035016.1:0-19272 GCA_004025085.1 Thryonomys swinderianus | reverse complement strand
CAGATGCTGGAAGCATTGAGCTAAATCTCTAGTCCCCAAATTCTTTTGTACATTGTGAAAATTGAAAATATAATATAAAATTTTCTTGGAACAATCCAAGAAAAAGAGATCATCTAACTAAATCCTTAGTAAAAATTGACAAGACAAGAATCAAAGATTAATGATCTTTTCATTTCCCAGATGCCTTTTCTCTCACTATAAAGACAGCCATTTCTGAAAATTTGGTTTACCAATTACTGAAATGTAAATATCCCATTAGTTGGGTGTGTTTACACTTGTGATAAAATAATGTTAATGAATTAATTTTATTGAATCATTTATGGAATTAACTTCTGCAATGCAATTCTTTATATTACTTTTGATATGGATACAAATAGAAAATACTATTATATTAAAACAATGTATCTATTATTTGGTGTCCATCACACCTGAGATATTTTTATTAGTATATAATCTACATAAGTAGATATGAGTGTTACTTATAATTAATATAAATATTACATATTTGTAAAATATCCTTGTGCCTATAATTTAAGTATTTGAATAACTTCACTGTCTTATAGCTATAGAAGAAAAAATGCTTTTACTAAAGCAATGAAAAACTATAAAACTCTCCACAAGGATTATAAACACTATGTAATGCTCACATGTACAACTAAAGCAATAGAAAATCTTACAAAACATGTCCCCTTTGTGGTAGATCTGAGTAGCACCAGGTAATTTCATCACATGACCCATGCCAGAAATCTGTAATAAGAACATGAACAATAAAGGGTTTGAAAAATGGAATGAAAATAATATTAGAAAAGTACGATAAGGCTGTTATAAAATCATTGTGCAACAACAGATAGCAAATAAACTGCGACAATTTGTGCACAAAGGTACTTGACTGAAATTTTGTAGAATGGTTTTTCTACTGTCAACATGAAAGAGCAATTGGAAGGAGGGGCCCTGTTGATACACACTGCAGTGTTATTGTAAGTAAATTCAGGAAAAACATAGTATATAGACTTTGTGCTTAAAGCATTTACAATCCAAACAAGGTAAAATATTAACATTTGGAAGACAAAGAGCAATATGAACTTTTATATCACTCCAAATGTGAATTAATTCATTTGGCAAAATATATTTATCTTCAAATATGTGGCATGTGTTGTTACCCTAAGACATTTGTATATACAACACGAATATGGTCCTGAGCTCTTTTGAATTATAAGTAAATGAGAGAAAAATGTTTTTACATTTCTTGTATTTGGATTAGATTTCTTTTCACGTCACCAAGTAATGCATGGTGTAGCCATATGTCGAGAGTGATTATGACAAGGCTGGTAGAAACTGGTTGTTCTGGAAATTGTCCCATTTATTTTACTAGTCACCCTTTCCTGAAAGTCAATAAAGGGGAAATCTGCAAGCATATCAAGTTTCAAGTATTTCCATGTCATTAGGGAAGGTGAACATGGAGTCTCACGACGCTGCTACTGTCATACCTGAAAGCCTAATGATGTTCCTGGGAACTGCTGTGGTGCAGAGAAAAGAGTCTTCTGGTCAAACAATCGCTTAATGATTACCGTCAATATCACAGGAACTAAAGTTACAGTCTCTTTTCTTTACAAGTAATTATGCAGAATATCTTGAACTCTTCATTTATGCTGTGGAAAAATTCAACAACTATTCTTTCTGGGAAATGGATGCATTTTTACTTATCATATTTATTTAATAACAAAACTGAGATCTTGGTCCTTCCGGTCCAATGCATCTCCTCTCTGTCAGTTTAAGTGATCACTGACTTTAGCTCAGGCATCATATTACACATTATCTTCACTTATACATATAGGTAAGAAAACAGTTGTTTGGTAGTTCATTTGTTTTATTATTTATCTCTCTACACCAGTCCCTACTATGATCCCAATGCTGGAGTCCAGCAAAATTGCTTTAAGTCCAGTTCCTGTGAGACTATTCTCTTGTCCAAAGACCTTCACTAATTCCTCAGGTCTCACCCTAAAATCCCTGCTTGTTTAATATTGCAGGTACATCCTGCATTCAACTTTTATTTTTCAATTTTATCTACAATCTTTTTTCTTTTAACAGCTGTGTAAATTAGAGTTCACTAAGCAAGAGATTCGAAGATGAGATTATCTGTTCTTGAGATTGATCAGGGAAAAACAACCTTGAAAGAGGAAACTGGAAGCAGCAGCAGAGAGTAGCGAGAAACTTTGGATCTAACTCATGTGGAGGAAAAGTGAAAAAGGGGAAAGATTACATAGGAGAATAAAGTACTCCCCAAAGAGGCGACATCAGGTGAAAGAACAAACAAAACATCCAGTCAAAAACCCAGATGTGGTAGGGGAAGGGGCGTGCATCGCTGCCTCTGTACGCACAGTCATGGTCTGAGAGAGAACATAGGATGGCATAGCCTCAATACTGCATGGGTGAAGAACACAAATTGATGATAAATTGCCACAAAAATTAGGGTTGCCACAGCAGCCATTAAAAAACATGCCTGTTCACCTAGTGCCATAAATCACCTGTGCTTTTACTTGTATTTTCTGCGGAAACAATTCTGTTTATTTTCATGTCTTGCATCTGTGGTTGTCAAAATCCCACCAAGCCTTTGAGTTCTGGTACATTTGCTTCCTTTTCTGACATATTCCCTCCTGAAATGTCTCCAATTAGAACCTGTAGGTTCAACAGCTCTTATCTGTGATGCTGAAAATATAATTTTGAATAGACAATGTATTGATGGGGTGGCCGAGGAGAGTTGTAAGGGAAAGTGTCGAGATGAAGAAATTCAGCCTCTTCACTTTCTTAGATTTCCTGCTTCTTTCATCCTTTCTCATATCGGTCAGTCTCCATCACATTGGAGGAGGAAACCAGCATCTGTCGTATACACTTGGCACGAATCCCACTGCTTTCATTTGTCCATACCAGAGTCAGCAGAAAGCATTTTGAACAATAAGTACAGTTAAATCACCTTCAAACATGTATCAGCTTCGTATACTGCAAATAAAATTTTAAAAAAGAGAGAAATTCTTGTCACATAAGGCCCTACATAGTGGGGTCTTTGAGCTATTCACCAGCAAGCAGCAATATATTTCATGTGGCTAATAACTAAACTCTTGCTTTCTTGTCATATTGGCATCTTAAGTTTCTCAGATATCCTCCATTTTTTCCTGTATCAAGGCTTTTATAAGAATATTCTTTCTCTCAGTAAAAATTTATCCCCAAATGAATCTTAATCTTTACTTGGATATTAGCTCAGGGATCATTTTGCACTTGAAAAAGACTCTCCTTTTACCACATAGCTAGGAAGTAAGGTCATTTCAGGGACTCTCCTCCCCTCTCCTCTCCCCATGCTCTGTATACACATGTGAGCACATGAACTTGGAGACGGCATGCCATAAATGCTGGAATGATAAATAGATGATTAATGAGTCCACAAAGCAGAAGGTATATAGAAATAGAATTGACTGTGAGCTGACTACTTATCACAGCCTTGGTGCCACAGACTAACAAGTAACATTAAATGTGCAGGTAATACAGTGCATAAGTGAAAAAAATAAGACACATGTAAAGTAAATATTGGCTGGAGACATTCTACCAGTGTTTTTTCCACTTTTGGGGTCATTCTTAGTCTTCAATGAAAAAAGAGGTTATCTCAGGGACCTTTGAAACATCTCCATGTCTCGACTTTCATTTCAGTAAAATTAAATTCTTCATAACCCAGACAGATTTTGCCATTTCATTCACAATCCCTTGATAATTTAAATCTATAGCCTAGATGGACATTAACAATTAGTTAAGGTGGAATGGTGGATTGCAACACCTCAAAATAAATTATGCTTTTCTACTTTTTGTGTCAACAAAGTTAATTTAAATCTGCATGATTTTGTAGAACATGTTCTAAATATCAATAAGCTACATGCTACACTGAATCCCACCTGTATCAACAAACTGAAACTTTGTACACATTGGTTTCTTAGTATTTCATATACAGAGATTTATATAAAGATTATTTTTATATATTGTATATTATATGTATATAGACTTAGGGAAGATACACATATATAAGCACACATAAGAACCTGTACATATATATTCAATACTTTTTATAATGAAATATTTAAATTCATTAGTGTTTCTCCATTTCTCCATTTCCCATTTTGCAAATTATTTTTGTTGAATTCTTTGCAGTCAGTTCTTCACCATTATAAGTGATTATTAAATAGCTATTACTTTAAAGAAACTATTTGATACCATCAGAATTATCAACACTAATCATTATGTATGAATGTTTGCTACTCACCCGAGCATTATTTTTTAAGTGGCTTGGTAAAGATATACAAATTATTCTAGGTTTTACTGTCAGGCATCACATAAAGAATGGGACATGATTTGGGAAAATATTCTTGGGAAATTTTGACAAAAAGAGTGCACATAGTTGTACCTATGTGATACGAACTAAAAACTTTGTAATCTCTCACATTTAAATTTGACTAACGTATATTAGTTGTGTGTATTAATGTGCTCTGTGAGATTTCAGCAACACACACTGTGTGCCTGAGTGCAATCTAGCCTTCTTTCTTCTTATCCACTCTCCCCGACCTCCAGTAAGTAGAATTTTCTTCTTTTTGCTCATTTTATTTGCAGTAGTGATGATTGAATCCAAGAATTTCTAGCTGAGCTATAGCCCTAATACTTTTTATTTATTTGGGATATTTTATTTTAAAGCAGTGATTCAATCATTGGCTTCGCTACCCAGACCAGGTTGAAACTTAAAAAAATTACCTTGCTGTTGCCTCTAAAAGTGTTGTCTGAGCCCACAAAATACTCACCTTGTGCATCTAACTTATCTCGTGTAACATAATGTTTTCCACTGGATCCACCATAGCAAATGACAGGACAGCATGCATATTTGTGGCTGCATAACATCCCATCGTACATGTATGCTGCATTCTCACCATCCATCCATTTGCTGATGGACCCTAGGTCAGTTCCATATCTTAGTTACTTTGGACAGCGGCACAGTAAACCCAGACGGGTCTCTATCAGCTTGGCGTGTTGACTTCCTGGTCATCATGATCCAGTCAGGAGATTCTGTCAGCAGCTGCTGTATGAGGGAGCTCCATAGAACAATATTTTCTCATCCATGGAATTTATTATTAAGCAATAAAAGTATGCTTAACATATCAATGACAGACAGTAAACACAGACCAATGGCGGAGTTGTTTAGCATTGTCACATACTATGTCCTGTAGTTGACTGTACATATTATAATTTTAAAGCTGGTAGAAGAGGGGCTTGGCTTATTCAAGCATTGCCAGAGACGTGACTAAAACATTCTGCTATGATATTGCAGTGACTACAATATCACTGGAAACGGGAATTTTTCTACTCTGTTATAACCTCATGGAGCCATGGTCACATACTGGTCCACCAGTGCCCGAAACCTCGATATGCAGTGACTGGCTGTACATACGCTGTTAGGTCAGTGGTGATTCAGGTGCACATTGTAACTCCTCCGGCTAATGGTAATGGTACACCGATTTATTTAGCAACATGACCAAATTCAAAGACTTGCTCAAAGAAATGTCAGCTTCAGAAAACAAATAACAAAACAACAACAAAAAAGAATTGCATTGTGCTTTGTCTTTAAAAAAGAAGAATCTCAGTTTGGGGGCTCAATCTTATCAAATTTATACATAATTAATAGCTAACAGTGCAGCAATTAATGCAAACAGTGAAGCAATGTTACAGTTTATCATGATCTTAAAAGTATTTTGACTTGCTAATCTATTTCTCAGCTATTTTCTAACAGTACTATACTGATTTTTGCAGAAAATGTTTTACATATTCACAAAGTATCTCACATTCTGTATAGTTTTGAACAATTTCTTCCTACTTAACAATATTTATTGTTCTTTTTTGTCCTTATTTCCACTTTTAGTTTCTCACACCAAAACAGTGCTGTGGGGAGAAAGGAACACTTCTCAACTGTAAATTGGTACAATAAATATAATTTGCCAAAAAAGAAAATTAAATATCTAGTTCAATCCTACTGGAATAGTAACATAAATGTTTTGAGATGTTATGAATATTTTAATTTTAATATTAAATAAAAATATTTTGTGAAATTGGCTTTATAAAAAGAGCATACCTCTAAGTCTCCATTTTATGTCCATGTGCTCAAGGTGGAAATTTATTATTTTTAAATTATGACATTTTACCTGCAAATTAAGGATAATAGGCTTCTTTCAATGAACCCTCGTTAAGGAAAACTGTACAGAAAAATTTGGATAGTTTCTTGCAGAACCCTCAAGGGAATAATATGTGCAAGGAACTGTGGTTTAAAATTCATGAGTGTCTTGTAAAAAGTAAGTTTGATAAATAAGCAGCATAAGGAACATTTAAAAACTCAGAAGTAGTTATGGAATTATTGAGCTTGAGTCATTAAAATGACAGGCATATCTCTTTCTATCAGATATCTACCTTTTTAATACAGAATCAAGATTGAAAACTAAAAAATATTTTTATACTTAACACTAATGCTGTAAAGTTATTTTTGGTAAACATAAAGAAGTGGTTGAATACATCATTCTGATTTAAAATTATTCTGGTCCAATTATTCACTCTGCTTAATGAGATACTTCTGTAAGAGAATCATTATAGCTGCAAGAAATACACAGATCATATTATAAGCAGCTACGGTGTGAAAATCCTGTGGCACTCTACAAAAAAACTTTCTCTATGATGTGGAAGCATAAAGTACACATATGTAAATACCATATCTTTTCTCTGGTATGAGAACCTGTAGATGTAAGAGTTTTAGAATATATGATAATTTTGTAAAATAGGAAACATTCAAAGGGAATGAGGTGGGGGAATTAAATGAGGGGAAAGAATAAATATGATTTGGAAAGAAAAAGAAATAGTATGTATATAAGGAGTGGGGTTTGTGGGTGGGTAGGTATATGGGTAAAAATGAGGATTAAACTGGGAGTGGTGGCTCACGCCTGTAATCCCAGCACTCGGGAGGCAGAGACAGGCGGATTGCTGAGTTCGAGGCTTACCTGGGCTACATAGTGAGCTCAGGGCCAGCCTGGACTACAAAGCGAGACCCTGTCTCAAAAAAGAAAAAAAAATGAGGATTAACTTTTGTCATATACTGGTACAAATTCCCCAATGTTGAGTGTGATTGTGAACTGTATAGTGTTACTCTTTTAATATTTAAGTCTCTAATCCACTCTGACTTCAGTTTAGTACAAGGTGAAACACACATATCTAGTTTTAATCTTTGGCAGGTTGAAAACCAAGTTTTCCAGAACCATTTATCAAAGAGGCTATCTTTCCTCCATTGAGGGATTTGACTCCTTTGTCAAAAATGGGGTGGTTTAGTGTATATCTTGAGTTGTTCTGCATCTTCTAGTCTGTTCCATGGAAACTCAGGTCTGTTTTTTTGCCAGTACTATATGTGGTTTTGTAGTACAGACTGACATTGAAGATTGAGATGCCCCTACCATATTTTTGTTGCCTAGAATTGCTTTTGATATTCTAGTTCTCTTCTGGTTACAGGTGAGTTTTGGATTATTTTCTGTAACTCTCTGAAATTTGCTGCTGGAATTTCAATAAAGAAGATAAATCAGAGATATTTATACTTAAGTGGATGCCCTTTGAAGTCATATGCAGAAGTGAAATAAATAGGACACAGATGTGTAAATACCATATCGTTTCTCTAGTTTGAGAAGTTGAAGGTGTAAATGAGGTCCAGAACATGTCATAGATATTGTGAAATAGGAAGGAAATGTGTTAAAGGAAAAAGGAGAAGTAGAGGAAAGTAAGGAAGGGAAAAAAATTTATGGTAAAAAAATGGAAACATCTCATGTATATAGGGGGTGAAGAGTGGTATGGAGGACAGGGGAATGGGAAAAAATAAGAATTAAGAAGTGTCATCTACCTGGACAAATTCTCAGTGTTGATTGTGTTGATTGTGTCTCAATGTTGATTATCATAATATACATCAACAATGTATCAATAAACTCAATAAAGGAAAAGAAAAATCTCAAAACTTAGTGATGATTTAACTACAACTTTTTCTATGAATGATGAAATGCCTTTTGACCTTGACCCAGGAGTAATGCCTCTATTATGAAGCATAAACTTGTAACAACCCAAGGTGTCTTTTGGAAATGTAGTAACATCACAGGCACTTCCAAGTTCTTGAGAGCCAGACACAGGATTTTTCTTTTTTAGGACATAGTCAATAGAATTTCACTGTGAAGAAGGGATCAATTTGTCAATAGTACTCTGTGACTTAAATATTTAGCAATTGTTCAGCATTTTAAAAAAATCATCTCTGAGGAAATGAATTTAGTGGAAAATTAATTTGTGTTCTATTCACCCACAGATTGCTCACTATTAATTTTATTGTTTTTAATTGCTCTTAGTGATTTCCTCTAACAGTATGGCCAGCGTCGTATTTTCTAAGTTAGAGATTTCGTTAGGAAAGTGAAACATGAAAAGTAATACCCTGAAATTCAAAATGATATTTCATTGACTTAATGTAGCATTGTTTAAAATGAAGAAGTACTTTTACTGTAAAAAATCCTCTTCAAAACTAGAGGCACAAGAACATATCATCTTTGATTTCAAGATTTGCTTTTGCATTTGATATTATTAATAATACTTTCAAATGTCTTTTATAAAGCATCTCAGTGATAATATTTATTCTTGGCTCTAAAATTTTCTTTTCACTTCAACAGAATGATATGATCAGCAGCGGTTTCTACCTTACTGCATTTGTTCAACTGGAGTCTATGCTAAATGAAATAGTATTTCATATTGACAATTTGATTTTTAAAAGATATTGTGAGTGAAATCCACTCAACATACTCAAATTTGACTTTTGTTTTCTTGTGGTAAGAACACACACATGAGATCTACCCTCTTAAGATACTGATATTGACAACTATAACCCCAATGTCAACTTCTCACTGTCTCAGGGGTGACGGTGCTTGAAGGCCCTATTTACGCCGTGGGAGGCCATGATGGCTGGAGCTACCTAAACACAGTGGAGCGATGGGACCCGCAGAGCCAGCAGTGGACGTTTGTGGCCAGTATGTCCATAGCTCGGAGCACAGTTGGCGTCGCAGCACTGAACGGCAAGTGAGTAAAATCTTCACAGGCCAGTAATTGAGTACATATTCTTTTTAAAATAACAGTAGCCTGGTTCAATAAAAAGACAACATTTCCATTTATTTCAGGGGTTTCCTGTTGTGGTTGATTTTTTGGTGATACTGGCCTCAAACTCAGAGTTATGTATATGGTGGGCCAGAACTTTATTGAACTACAGTCCAAGATTTGTTGTAAATTTCTAATGTTTCAAAATTTTAGTCACTGTGGGTAATTGACAGATCGGTGCTCTTTCCATACGAAACAGAAACTTAATATTTACTGGCAGTGAAAGAATTATCCAACACATTCTATGAGGCAAACATTGCCCAACATCATTTTCAGAAGGAGGATGTCTCTAAGCAAGCTTCATAGCACATCCTGCCCAGGCAGAAGCAAAAGGTTTTAGTATGGCCATCCTACTGCTCTTTCCCTGCAGTCTGTTAAGGTCGCAGATCAACCCTTGTGTAAACGTGAACAATAACTTGGTCTTCTGTAAGGAGTTCTCTGCAATTGGACCTCAAAAGGGAATGCTGAGTTTTCTTTCCGTGTACTCCGTATTACATTTCTTTTTCCCTTTTTCATTTCTTTTTTTTTCTGTTTGTTTTGTTCACTGTCAAATTGCCCTTTTTGAAATACATGACCCAGATACGCCTAGCCACGTGACTCTGAACGTTTTTCCCTCACCTGAGTTGTAGTTCATGTTATGTGCCTGCACATGATCATCGTTCAGATTTCAGCTCAGAATTTATCCACCATCCCCAGGCTCATCAAAAATATTTCTGTGTATATATTCCAAATGATGTTTACTCACTATTGAAATTGCTTATGCTATTGTTTTGTTTGTTTTCCACTGACACATATATTAATGTCAGGATTTGGGCGCTTTTATTCATTATTATATCTTTTTATTCATTATACATTACTACAGAGTCACTAAATCAAATTATATGCAGTCTAATTATAAGTATCATGTTACACAAATGTCATATTAACGTATTTATGACAATTTATTTTTGTCACAGTGACTAGGTTCCTTCATATTTCATCAAAGTCTATAATATGTTTAAAATTATAGATTATAGTTTCTGTGAAATTCAGATAAATCAGAAAGTATAATTTGTCAATACTATGTGATTAACTAAAAATTACCATGAAAGTTACCACAGTTAATCCCTTTTAAAATACTTTATCTTTTTACTATCAATATTTTTACCATCAAAAGAAAAGAAAAGAAAAGAAAATTTATGTATACAGAGAGGATAAGATAATGGGACAAAATGGGAATTAAGATGTGTTGTGTACAGGTACAAATTCTCAATGTTGAATGTGATAAAAATATATGTTTAAAATGCCCAGTAAAATCAATCAAAAATAAAATATTTCCTTCACCTTGAACTTATACCATCATTTTAGCCTTGTTTTATTTTTATTGATTGATTGATTGATTGTTACTGGGGATCGAACTCAGGACCTCAAGCTTGCCAGGTTGGCACTGTATCTTGCCACTTTTTGAGGAAGTTCTAGATGTTTTTTTTCATGATAGTTTTCAGTTGCATTTTCCTGGCTTCCTTTATGAATGGATTCAAAGCATTCGATTATGTGGTCACTATGACTCTGTAGAAGGACCAGAAGACACAAGAGGCCAAAATTGGTAAAAAACGGTGAATAAAAAACAATGCAATTTTTTTTTTGAGACAGGTTCTCGCTTTTTTGTTCAGGCTGGCCCTGAGCTCACTATGTAGCCCAGGCAAGCCTTGAACTCAGCAATCTGCCTGTCTCTGCCTCCCGAGTGCTGGGATTACAGGTGTGAGTCACCACACTCAGCTCAATGCAATTTTTTAAAAAATTAGTACATGTTTGTAATATATGCAGTTTGCATACATGCAGTTTGCAATGAGCCAACTTTCTGTTAGATGGGACTGCACAGAATTGCTGGCCTTCTTTTTTATCATATTTTATAAAACAATCATGAAATAAGACTTCAAGAATTGCTTCAAAAATGACAAAGAACAAAAAGAGAAAATTTTTGAAGAAAAGGAAACAAAATGTGTATATAGGAGAAGAGGGGTTATGTCTATATATGGCAGATGAAAAGGAAAAATGTGAATCAAGATGTATAAATTAAGGTACAAATTCTCAATGTTGAATATGATCATAATGTGTATGTATATATATATATATTAAAAATGCATCAATAAAAATTAATTGTAAAATGTGACAAGAATGGTAGCATGTGTCAAAGAAAGGAGATACTTTGAGGGGATTAGTGACAACCTGCTTTTTCTTATGTTTTTGTATTTGAAACTTCCCTGTATTTTTAAAAATTATTTTTACTTTTTTGGAACTGGGGATTGAACTCAGGACCTCGTACTCAGGACCTAGCAGGTGGTGGCACCACTGAGCTATATCCCCTGATCCCTACTCTATATTTTTAGATCATCCTTTTTAGGACATTCTATACAATTAATATTATTATAATATAGATCGTGATATATAAACATACATGTATGACATTATAATTTTATAAATATAAATTGAATTAAGACACCATGTATTCATAGACATTTATAGACACAAATATATGATACATATTCCACTGTATTTATTGATTTCATGTTTTCTCTTCACTATTATCTTCATTCTCTCATTTAAACTTGATTATAATTTCTTATGTTTGATAAAGCTAGCCCTAATAATATCTTTAGAACTTTTGCTGTAAATAAATACCTGTACATTAATTTGAGGAATATGTGGATCTTTAAATTTCATGTTTTCAACTGAGAACATAACTATACTTTTACTTTTTACAACCACTTTTTAAATAGTTTATGTTTTTGGCATAGACATTTCTAATCTAAAATATTTTTATGTTATGCGTTTATATATAGTTTTTACATATGCTTGTAACACCTTTTCACATTTTTGTTGTCTATTTGTTTTTAATAGCTGATAAAAATTTTCCTGAGAAGACAATACACAATAGACTAATAAGTGTTTTCTCATCCTACCAATATTTATATTTATATATTTAATTACTTATATACTTAATACCTAATGTTTATATTTATATTTACATATATACTTAATATTGGTATTTATACTTAATATTCACATATTATTTATATACAATTTTTATTATGGTATTGCTTTCAATATTGGACAGTGACATCAACTTTGAAAGTCAGGTGTCCTCTGTGTTAAACAATCAGAAAGTATCCTAAAGTATATAATGTAATATCATTGGTTACTAGATATACATATTGTATAGTGCTAGGATTTTTTGTCATAGTTTTTTCATTAAAGATCTTACGTTTTAAAAGTCATCATTAGCTTCATTTTTCATTAAATTTGAGCAAAGATGTACTCATGTGGTAAATACTCCAACTATGAATTATATAAATATCTAAAATCAATTACTTGTTCATGTTGCATTTCTTTAATGTTTAGCTGTATTACACATTCTAACTGATCTTATATCTTCAGTGGTCCATGAATAATTTCATATCTTTAATTATTATATGAATCTTATTTTAGAACAAGTCATCATAATATTAATGGAGAATCTTGCAGATACTTATATGCTGTACCTGTCATTAAGCAAGAAGCATAATTTCATTTCAAAATGTCATATGCTTATTTCTATTGTCTTCTTCCTTACCTGCTATATGCATATGTTAGTTGAAGTACTAGTTCCATTCTGCTATTGCTTTTACTTTGTGTCATTATTAGTTTTTTTAAGTTTTAATCAAATGAGCAAATACAGAGGCTTTGCTTATTTTTCTTCTTAGTTTCTGCTTTCCTTTGTTCCATTTATTATTGAAATTGAACATTTAATAAAAGATAAAATAATTATTTTTCATTGAATTATTTATTTGTACATTTTATGTACAGCTCACAATCATACTCAACATTTGGGAATTTGTACCAGTATATGACATGAGTTAATTCTCATTTTTATCCATATCGCTACCCACCTCACAATCCCCACCCCCTGTATAGATGTTTTCTTTTTCTTTCTAAATCATATTTATTCTTTCCCCTACCACATTCTCTTTGAATGTTTCCTATTTCACAAAATCTATCATACATTCTAGAACTTATTCACATCTACAGGTTTTTGTAATTTAGTCTTTCTTCACAGTGTGATAGAACTTTATTTTTTCAATACATATATAACATTTTATTGATACTTGCTTATGTGATGATTATGCTCATCATGGAGATTTGGTACATGTACATAATACATCCCAAGATGCCCTTTACTTCCTCTTCCCTCTGTACCTCCTCACTGCATCTATATCTTATTTTTTTCTCTTTAAATTATTTATGATTTGAGTTTCTCATACTGGAGAACTCATGTCATATTTAAACATTAATGTGTGATTTATTTGACTTAGTATTTTTGTTTTAAGGTGGATTCACTTTCCTACACATGATTCAAATACATCCTTTTTATGGAAGGGGACTACACGCTTCATTGAACCCACTTTTTTATTTCCATTTATTTGTTAATGGACAAACACTTTTTTAACACTTTTCCGAAGACACCTCAAGGGCAATGGCTGGGTCCAGTGGAATTTCTAGTTTGGGATTTTTGAGTAATTTTTTTACCGATTTCCACTCTATTGCACTAGTTTACATTTCTACCAAGAAAGTGAAGCTGTTACATTTTCCTTGCAGAGCTATGGATATTTGTTTTATTTGATGTCTTGATGTTAGCCATTCTTTCCAGGATAAGATGGAACTTCAGAACAGTTTTAATGTACATTTCTATAATGGTCAGAATGTTGGATATTTTTATGTTTTTTTGGCCATTTGAACTTTTGTGAAATGTTTAGTCATTTCAGTTATCCCCTTATAACTGAGTCTTTTATTTGGTGAGTTTAAATATTTTGAGTTCTCTATATATTTTAGAAATAAGTCCTCTGATCAAGAAATAATTGGAAATTTTTTTCTCATTCTGTATGTCGTTTTTTTATTGTTGGTTGTTTGCTGTATAGAAGCTTTCTAACTTGATATGGTCCTATTTGTAAATTCTTGATGTTATTTCTTGTGCATTCGTGGTTATGTTGGGAAAGTCCTTGCAACATACATGTCTTGAAGAGGTTTAGAAGTTTTATCTTCTGGATGATTTGGTGCTTCTCTTTTGATATTTAGATTTTTATTCTACTTTTATTTTAGTATAAAGTGAACCATATGGCTCAAGATTTGGTTTTCAGTGTGTATATAGTCACTTCTCCCCAGCACCATTGTTGAAAGAAACTGTTTCATTCTACTTTATAGCTCCTTTTTCAAAAGTCAGCATACTCAGGATTGTTTACTTGGTATTTTATTCCATTAATCTAAGTCTGTTTTTCACCCGGTGCTATGATATTTTCATCCCTGTAGCTTTGTAGTCTAACTTGAATTCTAAGATTGTGATTCCCTCTTTGATTTCCTCTTGTTACACAGGATTGGTTTAGTTTCTTATTCTGAGACTTTTCTGGCTTTATTTGAATTTTAAGATTGATTTTTCAAGTTTGGTGAGGTATACTTTGATGTCTTTACTGGGATTTCATTAAACCTATGTATTGGTTTTGGTATGGTTCTTGGAAGATATTGGTTCTGCTATGCAAGAACAGGGAATCATTTTCATTTTTCTGATGTCCTCTGTGTGCTCCCTTTTCAGAGGAATATGGTTTTGCTATGTAGTTTAGCCCGGCCTTGAGCTCACTACATGTCCCTGTGTGGTTTTCAATTCATGGCAATCCTCCTTTCTCTCTGCCAAGTACTGAGATTACAGGCATGTGCCACCACACCTGGCTGTTCCTTTTCACTTACTCTAAGCAATGAAATTTCAAAAATTTGCTTAAAATTAAGTAATTAATTAAAAGATCTATAAGAAAAATATCATAAGGTTCTCACTCAAGGAAACTGCTAGCATACTGGAATGAGGAAACAAAAGAAAACATTTAATTTATTAAAATTTAGAAGATTGGAAGGGCTTTGTGGAGCTGAAACTCAATGCATATGTGACTAAACTGCTATTTCTCTGGGCAAATGTTACAAAATGAGAATGGTCCCTTAGATTGGGACCTGGAGCTCTGAGAAGTAGCTTAGCTGTGAAATGCTGGTGTTCATGGCTTAGAGTGATATCAGTGAGGATGACCCAGAAGATATTTGAAAAATTGTAAGCAAAATGCAACTAATACAACAGAACTAACCACTGCTCAATGAAGAAAGGGTGAGAGGTAATGCAGGTACAGAAAGGAGAGATAGTAGGACTCTCCTTTATCCTTTAGCCTGTTCCTATCCCACTGCTCAGCTATACTCAGATCCTAAGAAACTTGAAATGGTTTCAGTAGTAAACAGTTACATTGCACTTTTCTCTCTCCTCTTAATATATTATGTTCTGTTCTTTTTATGGCAATCCTAAAACAATTTTCATTTGTAGTATTATAATTTTACTCCATTATCTAAGCTATTGTCACATTCTTTGTTTTCTCTGCAAGATGATTTTTCCTTAAATGACTGAAAGAAAATAAAAAGCAAAGCAGAAAAATGTTTCCATACATAAAGACATCAAAAGCTAAATATATAAGAGAGGAAATAGGCCTGAGACACAATAATTTAAACTTGAAATGAAAAATACTTGCCAGGGTGTAATCTGGTGGCTACTGTTCAATTCTGTGGAGTAACACTGTAAATTTAATTTTAAGAGTCTCATTCATATTTTTGTTCTGCTTAAGCAAGTTTCTATATAATGAGATTTACTTATATTGTTTCTTTGTAATTATTCTAGCTCTTTCAAGACACGTATTTTATTATCTATTATACTCATAGCTTTATGTGTTTTTAGACACTTAAATTGTCCCAATTTTTCAGTACTGTATTTTATTTCTTTTTTGCTTAACCTCTTGCATATTGTAAGTTCAATGTCAGTTTATCTTTATTTCTAATTCAGTGTTATTTTTGCATTTTAATATTCTTTACATAATATTTGCTCTGTACTGCATAACTGTCTTAGTTTATTTCTAAAATTTTAACAAGTCTCATATTACTAAATGTAATTTTTCAGTTCTTTCTTCCTGAAAAGTTAAGATTTTTTTGACTTTATCAGTAGGGATTTAGATTTGTACAAATTGTGATTTGCCTGTCACAGAGCATTGAAGATTGTTAATATTTTCACACTATTTTTAATTATTCTAAATATTTTATTATCAAATATTATGTGAGAAATGATGCCAGTCTGTTATTATTTTCAAAATCAACAATGTAGTTTCTTTCTATTTTTGAAAAACATCCTTTCCTGCTCTATAACTTTGTTATATTTTAACCTCACCCAAAATATCAAATAATATCTGAAAAAAACTCCTGCAAGATTTCTTTTAACTACAGTTTTTGATGGAATCCTGTCATCACCACTGCTGTGCAAAGCTAATGTGTAGGAATGGGAAAAAAGTTAGAATTGTCTACACTCTCTTCTACAATCTTTCTGAGTGCTACAAAGATGCTCTAGAAGTACTCTTCCCTTAGTTACCTAGAAAAACTGTTCGGATATTTACAGGGGAAGGAAGTAAACCATTTTTTCTCTATAAACATTATTTTTTTCATTGAATTTCTCCCTCAAATCCCCTCCCTTCCCTCTGTACAAAAGCTTTGTTTCCATATTTTCCTGATATTTTCAGTTTTCTTCTTGTCCCTTCCTTCCTTCCTCCCTCCCTCCCTCATTACCATTCTTATTCAAATACTTTCTTCCCATTTTCCAATATCCATTATACATTTAAATCCTTATTTTCGCTTTTAATTTCTCACACTAGAGAAACAATGTTGTATTTAATCATGTATGTCTGATTTATTTCACTTAAGAATATTGTCACGAGATCCATTCATTTAGCTATAAATGACTGAACCTCGTCCTTCTTTATGGCAGAGTAGTACTCCACAGTGTAAAAAAATACATGGTCTCAAATTGATGGACATTTGGGCTTTTTCTAAGATTTAGCAGTTACAAAGTGTGATGCCATAAACATGGGTGTTCATATATTGTTGTGGTGTGATGTTTTTAATTCTTTTGGGATAATACCAAGAAGATGTATAGCTAGGTCAAATGGAACCTCTAGTTTTAGTTTTTTAAGAAATCTTCACACTGATTTCCACACTGATTGCATGAGCCTACACTCTCACTAATAGTAAAGAAGGATTCCTTTTCCTCCCTTTAGCCCTGACAGCATTTGTTAGTAGTTGATTTCTCGATAACAGCCATTCTTTCTGTAGTGAGATAGAATCTCAGCATTGCTGTCATTTGTACTGTACAAATGGCCAGTGATGCTGAATATTTTTTCATATGAGTTTTTGCTCTTCCTCACTCTTCATCTGTTACATTTGCTTTCTGGATATATTGACAGGAGAAGGAAGTGAAGCATTATTTTTTTGTGCTTTATTTATTGTTTTTGCAGTACCAGGGATCAAACATGGACCCTTGTGTGTCCATGGTTGGCCATGGTACTACTTGAGCAAAATCCCCAGCCCAGTAAAGCATTATTAACCCAACTTTTCATCTGATCTTATCTACAAATTTTGAATAAGAAATGTTTTCTTATTTCATTGTGAAATAATTACATTTTGCTTTTCCTTCTCTTAATATATTCATTTTATTTGGTTCTTTTCCAATGAAAAATCATAAAAATATTTTCAAATGTGTTAATAATGTAATCTTGCTCAAAACACAATGCATATATTATTTCCACTTTCTATGTTGCTTTTGTCTTTAGTTATTTACTTCTCTTTACACCTAATATTTTCCATAAAAATAATTTGATTTGGAAATTAATGATAAACTCTCATTATTTTTTATTAAATTCAAGAGAAAAATTCTCATAGATACATCTTTTTGTGGCTAGTATGAATTAAAATAGTGTAATGGCATGTTTTCTGAATGTTAGTTTTCATAATTCCAATACAGAAAATCATAACATTTTGCATCTTCTTTTTTAAATGTACAAATATGTAATGAAATATGTATAATAATTTAGTCTTTTTTCTTACCAGTTAAATTTATTCTCCAAATTTTGGAGAAAGTGGATATGTCATTGACACAGAAGATTTGTTCATGAGATGTAGAGCTCTTTTGTGCCTTGATTTTCTGAAATATTGTACCTGTTACTTGCAATGGTATTGTGTAAACACAATATTAAAACTATTTTAATGTATTACCTGCTTTTTATTCTCCGATCTTACTCAGAATCAAGTGAACAAATATCTAGTAAAGAATCCTGGATCAACTTTTCATGTGTTATTACTGAATTATGCATTTAGTTTCTTCTAGTGCTTGTTTTAATTTCGCTAAGCATCTGAGTGAACTCACCATTCAAGTTGTTTTTATGGACACTTAGAATATGTAATACTGTCTGTCTATGGCCATACTACCCTGAACGTGCCTGATCATGTCTGATCTCAGAAGCTAAGCAGGGTTGGGCCTAGTTAGTATTTGGATGGGAGAATATATAAGACCTTGAGAAATTTTGTTTTAAATTAATATAAGTCATATAGCAGTAAATAATAGTATTTTTATGTAAATACTACTTTAGAATTTTGTTCTTGAAATTATTGTATTAAGTAAAATTTGATCTTTGGTGAAATTACTGTGAATGCTCTTTTTTATTTCAAATGATCTTTTCCCTTTAAATCAAAACAGTACAGTTTATATTTGAACATCTTTCTGTACCCCTAGAGTGCAATTTCACTGCCTCATAATTCTGTGATTTGATGACTGTCTCTTAATGTCCAGGAGTTTTCCCTGCGTTAGGCAGAAACACAATCATTAGAGAATGACCTTTCACTTCAGACCCATAGCAGAAAATTGTTTCAACATCACCCTCTGACAGGTTTTATTTTTTTTCCTCACCTCTGCTGACAGGAATTTTTTTCCCTTGTTATATTTTCACATGTCACTAATGTGTCATTCTGACCTAGCTGTTGTTTCCTTGTGTATTATCTTAGAATAATTTTTCAAATTAAGCTTTGTAAAAACAATAAGAAATGTTCTCATGTTGAGGTTATTTGAGATTCCATTTATTGTGGGAAAATAGGAATTTAGCTCAAGACTTAAAACTGTTCACTGTG
>PVIC010035015.1:0-19261 GCA_004025085.1 Thryonomys swinderianus | reverse complement strand
GCAGAGACAGGAGGATTGCTGAGTTTCACGCTTGCCTGGGTTACATAGTGAGCCCAGGGCCAGCCTGAACTACAAAGTGAGACCCTGTCTCAAAAAAAAAAAAGACGTGAATAGAATTGTTCAGACTATTCCAAGTCTGAATCAGTTTATTTCTAATTGAATTAAAAGCTAAATTAAGACGGTGGTCAGAGTTTCTATTAATGTCCTGTTTCATACTTTACAGCTTTGAGTTGGACGATGACTTCACTGCCATGTATAAAGGTTAGTTCCTGTTCTCAGCTATTGTGTTTCTGTTGAAAACATTGCTATATGACTCCACTAATTAAGTTCTCTTCTCTGGGTCTTAGTTCTAGATGTGGTAAAGGCTCATAAGGATTCTTGGCCCTTTTTGGAACCTGTGGATGAATCTTACGCCCCTAATTATTACCAGATTATTAAGGTATCTTTAAAAATATACATTAGCATTTGTATATTGCTTGGGTTCTGGGTTTTGTGTTGTTACTATCATTCTGCAAAGTCAGATCTTTTAGGGGTACCTTTGGGTTCTGAGCATCTCATGATATCAAGATAACATTGCCTGTTAGGGATTGTGAGATGTTTGATTTGAGGCAGGAGTTATTCTAGCATATTTTAATTAAATAGTTATGTGTCCTATTTTTAGATCCCCATGGATATTTCAAGCATGGAGAAGAAATTGAATGGAGGTTTATACTGTACCAAGGAAGAATTTGTAAATGACATGAAGACTATGTTCAGAAATTGTCGAAAATACAATGGGGAAAATAGTGGTAAGTGGGAGGTTGTTGGTGCTAGATGTGTGTCTGTGAGTTGCTATATTTAGAATAAAATACCTTTTAATGACAATTGAACATTATCAAACTGTACTGAAATCTATGGGATTAGCTCTTCCACACTCTTACCAGGAGCTATTTTCTATACTGTAGAACAAGAGAACACAGCAGGAAGGAATCTAACAGGTTGTAAGCCGTTCCTCTTTGCACAGGCTGGGACTAAGTTGTCCCAGGTCTCCTCACTACAGATAGGACTGAAGCTAGATAAGTTTGTGCCCACCCTCCATACCTCACAGCTCTGGGATTGAGCCCTGACATGCTAACCAGTGCTCTGCTAATATTGAACCATAAGTGATCCCAGGTCCTGAAACTAGGGGTTATGTATACATTAACATAAATACCTGTTTAGTTTTAAAAACTATAAACAGATTCAGAGATAGTATTTAATAATTCTGGTATTTTGCCATTAAATAACTACATTTTGATTGATTTGATGAAGTAGTTTTGGAGTCACTGTCTCGGCTACACAGCCTCATGCTTCTGTGCACAGAGACCGTGTGTTTATTGTTGGAGCACAGCTATACAAAGTCAGGCACTCCATGGGTCAGGGATTTAGCTCAGTGGTGCTGCTTCCTGCCTTGCAAGTGCAAACTTTAGAGTTTAATCCCCAGTGCCACAAAAAAATAGTCATATACCCCAGTAGTGAACTAAATGTGGAGTATAACCCAGTTGTATTTAAACTATACCTATAGGTCAATCCTTTTGTTTTCCTTACAGAATATACCAAGATGTCTGATAATTTAGAGAGATGTTTCCATCGAGCAATGATGAAACACTTTCCTGGTGAAGATGGGGATACAGATGAGGAATTTTGGATTCGAGAGGAGGACAAGCGGGAGAAAAGACGGAGTAGGGCTGGGCGAAGTAGTGGGAGCCATGTGTGGACTCGCTCTAGGGACTCTGAAGGGCCCAGCAGAAAACAGCAGCCAATGGGAAATGGAGGAAAATCATTGCCCCCTGCACGCCAGGCTGCCTCTTCCCGGGATGATCAGAGCAGCAATTCTGCACAGGCTCCTCGGGATGTGGGCACTTCAAACGGCCGCAGCTTTACCCACCACCTGCATTGTGGTGGGATGCCCAGCCAGCCCCCCCTTTTAAACCAGATGGTAAGGAAGCAATCCCCACACTGGTGAAATATCAAGGAAGCCAGAACTATCCAGTTGACACTTCAAAATAATACATGGATCCTTTCTTTTTCTTCTTTCATTTTCCCCTTATTTCATATCTTCCTTTCTCTTAATCATTTGAATCAGGCATTCTCATTGTAGGCTAAAGTTGGGATAAAACCCAGCCTGGGAGTGGGAAAGTACACATAACGGCTTCTAGCTACTGGAGAAACTAAGTCAGGAGGATGCTTCATTTAAGCCCAGGAGTTCAGGTTCTCCTTGGGCAAGATCTCAAAAGGAAATAAATGTTTTCTTTTCATGTGTAAAGCACAGGCATACATAAACTGTACATGTATATGAGGTATTAAGTTCAGGAGAGTGGCTAAAAGGGCCCTATGCCAGGAATAGATGGTTTTTATTGTTTTTTGTTTTATTTTGTTTTAGACAGGGTCTCACTGTGTAGTTCAGGCTGGCCCTGAACTCACTATGTAGCCCAAGCTAGCCTTGAACTCATAGCAATCCTCCTGCCTCTGCCTCCAGAGTGCTGAGATTACAGGCTTGGCATTGTGGTATGTGGTGCTAGGGATCGAATTTGGGACTTTGCACTTGTGAGGCAGACGCGGAACCACTGAGGTAAATCCCTAGCCCAGTAGATGGTTTTAAAAACAAGAGCCAGGGATGGTGGCTCATGCCTGTAATCCTAGCTCTTAGGAGCCAGAGGGAGTAGAATCTCCACAAGTTCAAGGCCAGCCTGGAATATATAATGATTTCAGGGCCAGCCTAAACTACAAAGTGAGGCTCTGTCTCAAAACAAAACAAAAAAGGGCCGGCCTTCGGGAGGCAGAGACAGGAGGATTGCTGAGTTCGCGGCGGCTTGCCTGGGCACCATAGTGAGCTCAGGGCCAGCCTGAACTACAAAGCGAGACCCTGCCTCAAAAAGCAAAAAAAAAAAAAAAGGGCCAGCCTGAACTACAAAACAAAACCCTGTCTCAAGGGGAAAAAAGAAAAAATGATGAGGAAACACTGTATTATCTCTCCTGGTCAGGGAAACTACTATAGAATCAGTACTGGCTCTGCCCAGGGTGGTGCATGTGCTAGCAGTCCTTAAGGAGACCTTTAATCACCTAATGTCAACCTGTCTTCTCTTTCTGATCTTGCTCCAGAGGCCAGCAGTACCAGGAACATTTGCCTCCCTTCAAGCATCAGATCCCACCCACTTGTTTGGTTCCTCTCAAGTCCCAGAAGCACACCCAGGAGAGCCTGTGCAGCACCAGGCCCTCTCTATGCAGGTGAGCACCCAGAGCAGAGGGGGAGGGACCAAGACCCCTCAGACACACTTCAGAGATAGACTCTTCCATATTAGTAAAGCACATTACAGAGATCTGCCATACTCTGTGAGTCTGGTTAACTTTCACCTCTTGTCTTTTCTCCTGCCAGCCTGCAGTTGGAATTGGCTGCCACCGAGGACCTCAGCTAGGTGCTCCCGAAGAAAAGCCGATGTGTGGGGGCCTGACACACCTCTCTAACATGAGATCCCACCCCGCCTCTGTGCAGCTTGGGCATATGAGTGGTCCTAGTCAGGATGGAAACCTATATGCTCCAGCTCCATTCCAGCCAGGGTTTATTCCTCCTAGGCATGGTGGGGCACCAGTGCGAGCCCCAGACTTTACCGAGAGCCCAGAAGTTCATCCAAGCCACATGTACCCGTCATACAAGTACCTGAATCGAGGACACTGTGTTGTCTGGAATGGGAACCATAATGCTACCAATGCAGGACCCTTGGGGCCAGATGAGAAGCATCCCCTGGGGCCAGGATCCTCTCACCAGCCTCGAAACCTTGGTCACATAATGGATTCTCGAGTGATAAGACCGCCTATCCCTTCAAACCAGTGGCCTAAACAATCAAGCTTTCTACCTCATGGAGTTCCTTCATCAGGGTATATGCGACCACCCTGTAAGTCTGCTGGACATCGATTGCAGCCACCTCCAGCCCCAGCAGCAAGTTCTCTGTTTGGAGGGCCTTCCCCAGCCCTGCGGGGGGTGCATGGAGGGGACTCCATGATGGACAGTCCCGAGATGATCGCCATGCAGCAGCTGTCTTCCCGCGTCTGCCCACCAGGTGTGCCTTACCACCCCCACCAGCCCACTGTCCCCCAGTTCCCTGGCCCTTTCTGCAGGTGGTTCACTCAGCATCAGTAAGTGTGTCAGTCCCCAACCCTGCCTCAGGCAACTCTGGGAGAACATAGGGTACCAGTGAGACACGAGAGCCTGAGAGTGACCCAGGTAATTTTTTATCTGACTTTTGGCTCTATCAGCTGTTAATTCATCAGTAACCATTTCACACAGAATGTGAAACCAGATGTGAACAACTCAGATTTGGGCCAGGATTATACTCCTTTTAGTTTATAATCATTTCAGCATTGCCTGGCATACGGCACACACCTACAGTCTCAAGATTTGGGAGGCTAAGACAGGAGGATTGCCACAAGTTTGAGGCCAGTCTGTGATACAAAGTGAGTTCAAGGTTACCCTGAACTCAGAGCAAGGCCTTGTCTCAAAAAAAAAATTTTTTTTTTTGAGACAGGGTCTCGCTTTGTAGTTCAGGCTGGCTCTGAGCTCACTATGTAGCCCAGGCAAGCCTTGAACTCAACAGTCCTCCTGTCTCTGCCTCCAGAGTGCTGGGATTACAGGCGTGAGCCACCACGCCCAGCACTGTGGTATGTGGTATTGATTGCTGGTGGGTGTGAGTCTCCACGCCCAGCATTGTATGTGGTTACCAGATATTGAACTCAGGACCTTGTGCTTGGGAGGCAGGTGCCAGAACTACTGAGCTAACCCTCCAGCCCTCGAAACATTTTTTTAATTAAAAAAAATTAAAATCCCAGCATCATAGTAACTTTTATTACACTGATTGGTACTACTGTCTGAGGAGCTCTTTTTGAGTCTTAATGCAACTTGCTTATTTTTCAGAGTAAGTTTTTGAGGTAGCTGCTGTGGATATCTTTGTTCTTACAAATGGAGAATTGGAGGCATTGAGATACAGGATTGTTTGTTCTCATCCAGCTCATAAATTGAGCTGAGATTTGAGCCCAGATGAAATCAGCACCCATGTCCATAATCCTTGCATCCTTCACTGCCTTTCCCATTGGCTAAATAGAAAGCTGTCACTGTGGAGTTAGCTCTCAATCTATTTCCTCCTCCTGTTCCTTGGATATATGCCTGTGACTGCTAAGAATGGTGAATAGCGAAGTCGAACAAAGCTTGAAGCTGTTTCTTAGAAATGCCATTTAAGGGCCGGAGGGTTAGTTCAATGGTTCTAGTGCCTCCCGCGCAAGCGCAAGGACCTGAGTTCGATCCCCGGTAACCACGTATAATGCTGGGCATGGAGACACGCCCACCAGCAGTCAACACCACATACCACAATGCCGGACGTAGTGGCTCACGCCTGTAATCCCAACACTCGGGAGGCAGAGACAGGAGGATTGCTGAGTTCGCAGCAGCTTGCCTGGGCACCATAATGAGCTCAGGGCCAGCCTGAAATACAACATGAGACCCTGTCTCAAAAAGCAAAAAAAAAAAACAAAAAAAAAAGAAATGCCATTTAAAGAAAGTAAAGGTTAAACTGAAAAGGAAATATGAAAAGATGCGTAATGCTTACTCCTAGGATACACATCTAATATATACTCTGTAATTTTCCTCAGTTTGTGGCTGAAAAATAGACACTTGGACTCTCACAAAAGGTGATGAAGATCCCACATGAAATTGACTTAACTTTAATGTTTCTTTATTTTATTTTATTTTTTTTTTTTTTGCGGTACTAGCCATCGAACTCGTGCCCTTGTGCTTCCAAAGTAGGCATGGTACCACTTGAGCTAAATCCCTGGCCTGGTGTTTCTTTTTTTTTTTTTGCTTTTTGAGACAGGGTCTCACTTTGTAGTTCAGGCTGGCCCTGAGCTCACTATGGTGCCCAGGCAAGCCGCCGCAAACTCAGCAGTCCTCCTGTCTCTGCCTCCCGAGTGCTGGGATTACAGACATGAGCCACCACGTCCGGCATTGTGGTATGCGGTGTTGATTGTTGGTGGGCATGTCTCCACGCCCAGCATTATATGTGGTTACTAGGGATCAAACTCAGGACCTTGTGCTTGCGAGGCAGGCGCCGGAACCACTAAGCTAACCCTCGAGCCCCTGGTGTTTCATTTTTTAAAAAAATTTATTTGTTTTGGGAGGGGGCGGTACCAGGAGTCAAACTCAGGACTCTGCTTGCCAGGCAGGTGTGGTACCACTGAGCTACATCCCTGGCTCTAGTGTTTCTTTTTTATTTATTTATTTTTTTTTTTGAGACAGGGTCTTGCTTTGTAGTTCAGGCTGGCTCCAAGCTCACTATGTAGTCCAGACAAGCCTCGAACTCAGCAATCCTCCTGTCCCTACCTCCTGAGTGCTGGGATTACAGGCATGAGCCACCACATCCAGCACTGTGGTATGTGGTATTGATGGCTGGTGGGCGTGAGTCTCCACGCACTGGCTCCACCATGTTTTCTGGTAATGGTTTTAGATGGCACCTGCAGTTCAGCAGTTTAGAACACTTTCATTCATGACACTGTACTTAAAATCTGTTAGCTGATTACTAAATTTTTTTATGTTTCGTGTGTGTGTGTGTGTGTGTGTGTGTGTGTGTGTGTGTGTGTGTGTGTGTTTTGAGACGGTCTCACTTTGTAGTTCAGGCTGGCCCAGGCAAGCCTCAAACTCCACAGTCCTCCTGCCTCTGCCTCCCAAGTGCCTGAGCCACCACACCCAGCATTGTGGTATGTGGCACTCATTCCTGGTGGATATGAGTCTCCATGCCTGGTTATTGTTGTATGTGGGGGGCGGGGATCAAACCAGGAACCTTACACCTGCTAGACAGGTGCAGGAACCACTGGACTAAATCTCCAGCCCTGGAGGGTGGTTTTTGTTGTTTGGCTGTAAGCATCATGTCTGAAGCTTTCTAAACAAGGACTAGGGATATAGTTCAGAGGTAGAGCCAATGCTCAGTGTACACAAGGCCCTGGGTTCCATCTCCAGCACTGTTTTTTAAAATGCTTTTAAAAAGTTTATTCATTAGGTTGGAGATTTAGCTCAGTGGTTCTAGCGCCTGCCTCGCAAGCGCAAGGTCCTGAGTTCGATCCTGGTAACACATACAATGCTAGGCGCGGTAACTTATGCCCACCAGCAATCAATAAAAAAATCAATACCACATACCACAGTGCTGGGCATGGTGGCTCATGCCTGTAATCCCAGCACTCGGGAGGCAGAGACAGGAGGATTGCCGAGTTCGAGGCTTGCCTGGGCTACTTAGTGAGCTCAGGGCCAGCCTAAACTACTACAAAGCGAGACCTGTCTCAAAAAAAAAAAAAAAAGTTTACTCATTCCACAAATCTTGACAGAGTTCATATTTTAGGCAAGTACTGAGAGTACTGTGTGAAGACACTCCCTGTTTCTGCAAAGTTCCTGTTCTAAAGGGCACAAGTCGGGCATTCAGCCTTCCTTAGTACCTGTTCTGCCCAGTCTTCCTGCCACATTTCACAGTTATGTATTTGGCATCAATGAGCTGTGAATTGCAACTTGCCCTCTTACTAATCTGACTGACTGCATAGGACGGTGCTTCTGTTCTTTGCCAGGTCTTAATGAACAGCCCTAGAGGTGCTAAGTACCTCTGGGTCTGCAGAAGGAAAGTGCGTTGTGTCCCCAGCATCATGACTCCTTTCAGGGGCTCTTAAACCATACCTAGCTGTCACTCAAACCACCACGTGTTATCTCAGCCATGATTCTCTTCATCTGACTCCTTATTACATACTTTTTATTACTACCTCCATTAACATTGTCATTTCAGCTACTGAATGGTTTTGGGTTTTTTTGTTTGTTTGTTTTTCCTCCCCAGCAGAGCCCTTGCCCGGACTTGAAGAGAAACCACCCAGCATTGGTGCTTCAGAGGGGATATACCTCAAACAACTACCTCGCCCCACGCCTCCCCTGCAACCTGACTGCCCCAGGCAGAGCTCCCCGCAAGAAAGGGAAACAGAGGGCACAGAGCTCAAAAGCGATGCCTCAGAATCTTCAGACCACTGTAAAACAGCACAGGGCAAGACCACCTGGCCCTCAGGCAGCAGCTGCCCCAGCCCAGCTGCCCAAGGCTGTATGAGGGACCTCTCTACAACAGCAGGCAGAGGAGCTCTGCCTGAAAATGGAGCCACTGGTGAAGCATCGCCCTGCAGCTCAGAGGGGAAGGGCCTTGGTGGCAGTGGCTCAGAAAAGCCACTCTGCTCCAGAAGCAACATTCTGCAGGAGACCATTCCATGTACAGGACAAAATGCGGCCACACCCCCGTGCGCAGACCCCAGTTTGATGGCCGCCCCTGTAAGCCAGTTTTCGCCCTTGTACATGCCTGGCCTGGAATACTCTAATTCAGCTGCACATTACCACATGAATCCAGGTCTGCAAGGGTTGGGCCCTGTGATGGGAGGAAAGCCAGCAGTGTCGCATCCTCAGCATTTTCCCCCCAGGAGCTTTCAGTCTACCAGTCCACACCCTGGAGTCTTTCCCCGGTACCGCCCACCCCAAGGAATGAGGTACTCCTACCAGCCGCCCCCTCAGCCTTCTTATCCTCACTACCAGCGAACTCCTTATTACACGTGTCCACAGGGCTTTTCTGACTGGCAGCGAGCTCTCCATCCCCAGGGAAGTACAAGTGGGTCCCCAGCTGGTCACCCTACCCCACAGCGCTCCCTCTTCTCAGATAGAAACACCGTGGCTGATCTGCAAGGCAGTGAGACACTGAGCGCCTCCTTAACCTCCCCAACTCGAACACATGCAGTGGCTGCTAAAGTGGTCCCAACAGATGGGCAGAATCCTGGTCCAGAGGAAGAAAAGCTGGATGAATCTGTGGAGAGGCCAGAGAGTCCCAAAGAATTTTTAGACCTGGACAACCATAATGCAGCTACAAAGCGACAGAGTTCATTGTCAGCCAACGAATATCTTTATGGAACTCCACCACCTCTGAGTTCAGGGATGAGTTTTGGTTCACCTGCTTTCCCCCCTCATGGTGTGATGCTACAAACAGGGCCTCCATATACACCTCAGCGACCTGCCAGTCATTTTCAGCCACGGGCATATTCTTCCCCAGTGGCCACCCACCCATCTCACCATCCAGTGGCCACACAAGCCAACGGTCTTTCTCAGGAGGGTCCTCTCTATCGCTGCCAGGAAGAGAGCCTGGGGCACTTTCAAGCTGTAATGATGGAGCAGATCGGCCCTGGAAGTGGAATAAGGGGGCCTTTCCAAGAAATGTACAGACCATCAGGGTAAGATCACATTTGACTATTTTTGTTTTGTCTGAAAAAAATTTTATTTTTTAGATGAGGTTTCACTATGTAGCTCAAGCTGGCTTCCTGAGTTCTGGAAATTATATGCATGAGCTACTACCCCTGACTAATGTGTTAATTTTATTAATAAAAGTAGCCTGAACCAGAAATTTAGCTCAGTGGAGCACCTGCCTGGCAAGTGCAAGGTCCCTGGTTTAGTCCCCGATAACCACATAAAACAATATTGGGTGTGGTAACTCACACCCACCAGCAATCAGTACCACACACCACAATGCCGGGTGTGGTGGCTCACGCCTGTAATCCCAGCACTCGGGAGGCAGAGGCAGGAGGATTGCTGAGATGGAGGCTTGCCTGGGCTACATAGTGAGCTCAGGGCCAGCCTGAAGTACAAAGCGAGACCCTGTCTCAAAAAAAAGCATGTGAATTGATGATACTGCTTTGGTAGAAGTGTGTTAGGCTAAGAGTCCAATTTTAGACATTTTCCCCTAGTGAGAATGAATTTCCATTTAATACTTAATTATTTCCTCATGAATTTGCATTTAGTGCTTAATTAATTCCTCCGGTGGTGCTGGATATCAGATAGGGTCTCACATACTGACCTACAGCTCCAGCCCTGATTTGGAATTTAAATGACTGGTGGATTTTAACATTGGAAACTTGATAGGTACAATTTGACTGTTCAAGTTTCTGCTGAGTTAAATTGCCACTGGACAAGGTAAAATTTGTCTGACCCAAGGAGTAGAGAATGTAATATTAAAGGTTACTCTTCATCTCTTTTTATCTCTGATTATTAAGTGAAGAAATTAGATCTGTCCAAAAGTGAAGCATGTAAAATACTTCTCCCATGTATAGGTTTGTAGTGATGTCTTTAAGCATCAGCCAGAGCTGGGTCCTGCAGTGCTTGCCTAACATGAGTGAGGTTTTTATTTCCCCAGAGTTCCTTCCCAACAACAAAAAAGGGCACAGTGAAATGGTCTGCCATCTGGGAAGATTTCATGTTAAGGTATAATAGAAGTTCAGCCAGCTGTAGTGTCATGCCTGTAATCCTAGATAATCAGAAGACTGAAGCAGGAGTGTTGCAAGTGGAGTTTAATCTTTAATCCAGTATCTTTCACTTTAAAATCTTGTATGCCCCTCCCCATTGCATTCCATCTTCTCACCATTAGGCTCTCTTCTCCCATCTAAACTTTTCCCATATTAGCTTTAAACATAACTGAGTGTATGTGTATGATTTATTTGGGTTTTTTCCTAAAACACTTGAAATTAAATTGCGTTCATGATAGCCTTAATCCCAAAAAGCCCCAGCATGAGGGTACCGTCCTGTACACAGTCTCAAAACTGTTAGCACAACCAAGTTAACACAATAGTCTGTAATATGTAGTCTTCATAAAAATTTCCCTGATTGTCCTAAAACATCTCTTAGATCTCTGGTTTTCTCTTTTAATGTGTTTCTGTGCTAGAGCTCAAGGCTCATGAATTTGTTTTTGGTTGTTATTTATTTTTAACCTCCTAATTTACAGCCATCGCCCTCTCTTGCTATTATTTTTCAGAGAGTAGGCCAGACCCCATGCAGAGGGCCCCGGATTGTGGATTTGTCTTGTTTCCTCCTTGCTTCCCATTCCATCACACCGGAAGCACATGTTGTCCCAGTACTTACAATTCTGAGTTGGATCACCTGGATAATTAAGGCAGGGTCTTCCCAACTAAAATATGTTTTCCTTTGTGATTAATATGTCTTCACTAATTATTAACTGTGATTAATATATCTTCACTAATTATTAACTATCACTTTCTTACGCCTGCAGGATGCACATGCATCCAGTCCAGTCTCTGCCCTCATTCCCAAAGACTGCAGCACCAACAACATCACCAGAACAGCTACCACCACATAAACCCCCAACACTTCCTCTGGATCAGGTAAGAATTACCAAAAATTAGAGGCTTTCTTATTTCACCAGGTATGAGATATATAGGTTGAGTATTCTTTGAGGCTTAGTACCCCCATGTTTTTCTGATTTCAGAAATTTTCAGATTTCAGAAATTTTCAGGGTTTAGAATCTTCTGCAAAGACTGGCTAATCTGCTTGCCTAATCTGGAAATCAAAAATACTTCAAAACCTGAACCATATTGAGTGTTTTGTCAACAATAATAACAAAAATGTTTTGAATTTTGGAGCAGTTCAGATTAGGACTCTGAATCTGCCAAGGACCATCTTGCTGCACTGAGAATTGTTAGCTTACTTGCTTATTATTGCAGTCCTGAGAGTTGAACATAGGGTTGTGCATTCAAGGGAAGGGCTCCACCAATCTTTACCCAACTTTTTTTTTTTTTTTTTTTTTTTTTTTGAGACAGGGTCTCACTTTGCAGTTCAGGCTGGCCCTGAGCTCCTATGTAGCTCAGGCAAGCCTCGAACTCAGCAATCCTCCTGCTTCTGCCTCCCGAGTGCTGGGATTATAGGCTTGAGCCACTAAGCCCGGCATTTGTGATATGTGGTACTGATTGCTGGTGGGCATGAGCCACCACACCCATTATTGTTGTATGTGGTTAATGTGGTTAACTGGGTATTGAACCAGGGACCTTGTGCCTGCTAAACAGGATCTCCAGCCCAATACAGGAACTTTTAACTGAGCGCTTTATGGACTGCAGGAACCCAGATGAACCCGGCTTCTGTGACCTATAGCAATGACAGAGCCCTAGAAGGAGCATCTACATTGTTTTCCACAGGACCCTTTTTTGGCATAGTAATCTGCTGTTACAGGAGTATTTACTTAAGCCTCATTTTTTTCTAAACTGCCTGCTCAGCTTTCTTTTGCTACAGCTTGGTCTGTTTTATCCTTCTCACCTATTCATTTCAGAGACCGGTTAGTCAGGTTTGGAGTCCTAGTAGCTGCCTTTGACTGCTGCTGGACACAGTGACTCATTCCTTGGACTCCATGAAGCACCATAAGCAGTGGTGGTATTTCCTAATGAGAAGTCCTACACTTGCTGAGTGTTTGGACGCAGTGGTGTGTTGTTCTTCTAAGACAAAAGATGTTGGCATACAAGTTGTTTTTCTAAACTAAAATGTCAGTATTCAAGCTTAATTGCAGTGTTGGCCCTTTGCAGTGAATGGGTTTTGGGTTGCACTTGGACTGTCATCTCTAAAAGGGTCGCCATCACTGGGCTAGGGTCTGACTCTAGGATCCAGATTCCACACATGCCCTCTGGGAATATACTATGTAGGTGAGCACACAGCTTTCTGATCTGTTTAATTTTTGTGCTAGGGATGGCACCTAGAGCTTCGTACATGCTGGGGAAAGCACTCTTATCACTGAGCTCATCCCCAGCTCCCTTTGACCCAATTTTTAATTTATTATAAAAAATCTTTATTCTGTTTTTCTTAGAGCTAGTTCAAGGAGGAAATAGCCCCCAAGGGAATGGAAAGCTGCATATGAAGAAGACACCACATGGAGGTTGTGGGGGTGACCTTGCCCGACTCCAATCCTGTCACCCTGCTCCGCCCCTTCACACGCACCACATCGTGCCACCAGGAGCTGGAGCCACTCCCCAGCCTGTGAAGCACACTCCACAGATGACAGACCTGCAGCATGCAGCTGTCCCAGGCCAGCGGACCTACTGCACTGGCTGACATGGTTGGGAAGAACAAATGGACCCGTAGTCCATGCTGACTTCTCCAAATCCAGGGACTTGTTCAGGGAAATCACTTTGTACTTGGGAAGGGGGCTAGTAAGAATGGAGTGGTGCTTGTAACTTTTCATGAGCAGCTAATCTCAGGTATATCTTTGGGGAAGGGACTACTTGTAGTATTAATGTTTTTGGAGCTGGGTCCAGTTTACAGAATTTTCATGTTGCCTTTTAAAATAATTTTTGTTGGTGGTGAATGTATTGTACATAAAGTGGGGAGGGTGGGAGGGGATGTGGAAGAAATGGGAGTCCCAGCTGTAGTGGGCACACAGCACTGGAGTGGTCTCTGTCTGTTTACAATCACGTCACACTGCACACTTTGGGGAGCTGGAGAAGAGGAGAGGCAAAATCTCATCTTGTCATCTGCCACTGCTTGCTTAGTGCCTGGCCTGCATTTAATAGCCAAAGGACTTCCTTCCAGTTGGCCTCAGAGCGCAGCTGACTTGGCACCCTCCCCATCCATCTGTCAGTTTGAGGCAGAATGCTCTCATGTGGCCCACTGGAGCTTCACCCCAGAAGACAGGCTGCTCTCGCTCTGGTGACTCAAGTCCTGGGCTTGGGAAAGCAGTGTCCCTTTATGATTTTGCCACCAGCCTCACCAGATACCTGCAAACCAGTATCAGGAATTGGGATCACTAGAGTGTTTTACTCATTAGAAGATAAAAATCATCCTCTTCACAGGCCTGTTGGGGCTGTGATATAGAAGGCATCACACAAGGCTTTCTGACACAAATCACATTTTGTGACAGTGACTACTCAGGTTTGTATATGTTAGTCTCGATAAAGAAATTGCACAGGTTTGAATAGGGAAATGTATTCTATAGATTCACAGTTTGAATTTAGGAATATTTCAGTATCTGTAGTTGTTACTCAGTTTAAGTGAATCATAGTGAAATCAGTCATGGTGATTTAAAATAGCTGTCAAGGACAGGTTCTTGAAGATTATTTGTTGGATCAGTCATAGGAAACAATTTTACAGTATTAAATTACTTCATTACAGATTTGGGTGTGAATTACACTGGATTCCCTCTGTTTACCATCCTCTTGTTTTGTCTGATATGCCACCAAAGTTAGGACGCATGTTTAAACTTGTGAATATGCCACAAAGAAAAATCTAAGAACATCCCAAAGTTGCAGGTTTTTGTAAAGAATGGCATATTTTAAAACATGCTTTTGTGATATTAGAATACTTCATTAAAATATTGCTCTAGATTTTTAAAATATAACTTGGAGAGTTCAGTGGCACACCTTACCTCCATTTTTCCTCTGGTTGACAGTCTGCTAAACTTGTTTGATCAGAGGCAAGTAGAAATGTCCAGGTTATAGAGATGGAACCCAAGATTCCCACTCCGGTGTAAAGAAAAGGAAATTTCTGTCAGCTAGTGAATGCTTATTGTCTGAGGGTGCTTCTTAGAGCTCAAGCAGTGTGAAGTTGAGCGGAGATAAAAACTAGATGCCTTTGCAGTATGGTACACAAAAATACGAGTTTTTCTGTAACAGACTTTCTGTTTAAATTGTGTGTTTCTAAGTGGATTGAGCTATCAAGCTGAATTTTCATGTGATACTCTTATCTCGTCAGACTAGCACTGGCACAGGCTGATCGAGAAGAAACAAAGGTGAGATTTGTGAGCGGAGCTACTCTGCCGTTAGACTCATAAGCTAACTTGGTCAGGGCATGACTCCTTCAGTTTCTTTCTCCTTGTCTGTTGGTATAGACAGAGAAAGAACAAACAGCTAGTGTGGGCTGGTTAGACCTTGTTTGGGTTCAGAGCAAGGAGTACTTTGCCACCAACATTTGAGAGGCCTGGACTTCTTATTAGGGCCATAGTAACTGCAGGGCCTCTACTTCCCGTGTTGCAAAGCCTGAAGGGGTTACTGTGTGCTCCCTGCTGAGACTGGCTTCTTTCTTACTCTTCCAGTGCCCCACCTCTTGTCATCTGTTGCTACAGAAATGCTATGAACAATGCAGAAGAGGGGAATCAGTAAATTCCTTTATTCTTAAACTCCCTTCTTGGTTTAGACTGATGAGAAAATAGGAAGGGCAGAGCAATAGAAAACTAAACTACTATGTTATAACACTGTGAACAAAACCAGTGGCAAAATGGTCAGCCTTTTGCATCCTGGGTGGAAATTTAATCATCTATTACAAGGCCTAGTGCTTCATCTGTGTCTGTACAGACCCAGCTTTATTGATCTTTGAAGTGCAGATCTGCAAAGGGCTGTCTGGAGCTCCCAGACCACAGAAACACACAGGACCTGAGCTGCTGTGAACCTCCCCATCCACTTAACCCTAAGCAGAATCTTTGGTTCTCATCTTTCTTCTTCCTCTAGCACTTCTCTTTCCAAGTGTCTTAAGCACATGCAATGTCTTAAAGCAGATGCAAATGCATTTGCCATCCTCTGCATAAGGAATGATGTTACATGATATGTAATAATTAGGAAATAGTATGTAAGGGTGTCCTCACAAGGTTTGCTCTCAGGCTAGACAGACAAGATCTTATAGATCGGTGTCACTTTGTCAAGTGTGCTGGCTTTCAGTAGTCTCCAGCAGGGCATGGGTGAGATCAATGGATAATTGGAAATAGTCCCATGCCTGCTTGACTTAGTATTCATGACTTAACTTTATTAGACTTGTTAATAAGTTAGAAACTTTCTTCAAGGCTTAAAAGAAATAAAAGATCCAATAAGAAAAGTAGAGCCTTTTGGGAGATTCCTGGTTTTATTTCCCTTTTGAAATCTGTTCATTAAAAAAATAGTAGAGCTGGGGATATAGCTCAGTAGTAAGTCCTAGCCTAGTACATGCAAGGCAAGGGGTTTGACGCCCAGTACCACCAAAACATATAATAAATTAGCAGAAGCTGTTGGCTAAATTTGTTGATAGATAAATGTGGACACTATATATGGACAAAATATTGTGGAATTTAGGCAAGTGTGGTGGCACGTGTCTATAATACCAGCAATTTGGGGAAGTTGAGGTAGGAGGGTCCTCCAAGCCCTACATGGGTGACTTAGCAACACCTGTCTCAAAAAAGGATCAGAGACATAGCTCACTGCAAAGGTTCAGTTACTGCAAAAGGGGGTGCTTTTTTCATAAAACTTGCATTTCCACCTCTTAGAAATGAAACCGAAATTGAAGCTTCCTCGTGTCCTTGTTCAGGTTAGGTTAGCTCATCTGGCGGTGCCACTGCACTGTATTTGTGCTCCCCTTTGCTCCATCAGCCCAGACCGCGTCCTCATTCCCCTCATCTTCATGACCTTAATTCTGGGGTCTGAGTTCAGTTGAAGTATAGCGTTTGTTTTGGTTTTTTCTTTTTGGTTTTTTGAGAGTCTTGCTATGTATGTAGTTTAGATTGGCCTTGAACACATTGTAGTCCAAGCTGGCCTTGAACTCAGCAATTCTTGGACCTCAGGCTCCTAAGTCCTAGGATCACAGGGGTGCACCATCACACCCAGCCAATTTTAACTTTAAATGTTGATTTACTATAACCTTCCCCTTGAAAATGCTTCTCAGGAACTGTTTGATGGCATTTATCTGTCTAGGATTATCACTGTTCAGCCAATTCCTGCTGTCATCATGGGCTATGTTGTCCCAAACATGAAATCCCAATATTGCTGTCAGAGCTGAGGATGGTGATCCCAGCACTCAAGAGGCACATGCAGGAAGATAGCTGTGGGTCTGAGGCCAGTCTGGGCTACATAGCAGACACTGTCTCAAAAAAACAAAACAATCAATATTGATCCAAAACAGCCTTACAATTATTCATTCTTTTAGTTCATTCCATGTAGTTGGGCATTTCCCCCACCTTTTTTAATGAAGTTCAAATTTATAAATACTATACAGCTCTTAAGAGCTAATTTGAAATTAAACAAAGTTTAATCAAGAGACTCAAGGCAAAAACAATTCTGTAGTGTCATAGAATTCTGACAACATTTATGAGAACCTTGATTTTCCAATAGAGACAGATGAAGGGTTTTCTAGCATTATTTGCCCTTTCATGTTGATCTGTTGGTCATTTCACCCCTAAGCCAGATTCTTCATGGGCCCCCCACAAGAGAAATCAGTTCCAAGTTTCTCTGAGTCACATAGTGCTCGGTACTGAGGATGTTTGGAATACCCTGCCCCAGAGGATAGTTCTTTGGATAGTGTAGGCTGAGCGTACAGAGACAGGTATTTGCTGTCTGAGAACTGTGAATGTGGTTGAGTCTCACAGGATGATATGACACTGTGCAGCCTTAAGCCCCAGAGCCTTACTCTTCCTCTTCTGGACAGCAGAGCTGGGGTGACCTGCGCTGCATTCCCAGCTCAGTAACCTGTTGACACAAGATTTTCTTCAGGGTGGATGTCGATCCTTCTCTGTGCTAGACACCCCATGCGTGGAGGAACTGTCTCCTGCTGGAAATGAACTTTTCACCCAGGCTCTTCCTCTTTTTCTGACCTGATAACCAGTAGATTGTCCTACATGTGTTTTTGAAAGGGTTGGGTGGGTGGGAACAGAGGTATGGATATTAAGTTATTAAAATGCCGGTGCCCGTGGATAGACAGTATGGCCCCTCTTTTTCCCCCAGCAGGGGCCAGGTACCTCATGCACCTGCACTGCTGCAACTCCTGGGAGCCCCCAGGCTCCTGCTGTGAGAGCTAGAGCCCTGTGAACCCTCCTGGCCAGTGCTGGATAGGGCAATGCTATTTATTTTTATATTATGTATATTTTGTCGTGGTCTGCTGATTCCCTGTTTCACTGAGAGCGACACTTACCTCAATAGTTAGTTCAATATTGTGTATGGATAATTTGTTAAAAGAACTTTTTAAAAAGCTTTTTGAGCCTTGGAGGTCTGTAGATTTATTTCCATATGAACTGGTTATTTTGTATAAAGTACATTCTTAAAGTAGCAAACTTGTGTGTGTCTGTGTGTCCCTTTTATCAGCAGGCTGAGGCAAACTCTAAACTCAGACTCCCGCTGGGTAGAGGTTTGAAACAGGCCACAGTGCGTCATCAGACCTGATACGTCATGGACAAGTATGGGGAGGAGAGGACATGGCAGCCCACACCTGTGAGCCCAGCACTCCAAGAGGGTGCGGGAGGAGGATCGTAAGTGCAAGCCCAATCCACACAATTGAAATCATAAAAGGCTGGAGATGTAGCTCAGTGCTGAGGATCGGGGTTCAATCCCTAATGCCACCAGAAAAAATCTTGGTGACTGTCAGTCCACCACAGGGAATAACAGTATGAGATCACCCAAGCGATTGAACCACAGCTGTAACAATGATAAACCACAGCGAGAGCGAAGTAATTCTTTATAGTGCTTCCCGTCCATACCTGCCTCATGCATCCACCACCACCCAAGCCATGCATGTGTCACCAGAAGAAGGGTTCTTTTTATGACTGATTCAGTGATCTTGATCACCTTCCAGAACTAGGGTTAGGGCCAGGGATGTAGCTCAGTGGAGTTGGTGCATGCCTTTTAAGTGCAGGGTTCCAAGTTCAGTCCTAGTACAAAAAAAAAAAACAAGGGTTGGCATGGGAGGCTGGATGCAATTGGTAATGGGAGTAGCTCTGTGTGGAGCTTCTAAATCACAAGTGGCCTGGAGTAAGAGTTATAAACCAAGGAAGTAGGTGCTTTCATACTTGCCCAGATTTATTTCAAATTCTTGGGAGGTTTTTTGTTACAAGCTGGGTAAGGAATGAAAGATGGAAAATAGACACCTCCTTTACTTAGCTGTCATTTTAAGACACCAAAACTCCTAGCCTGTTTGATCCTCCAAGAATTAGCCTTGTAAACTTTTAATCCTTGTGGCATAAAATTCTAACTATAATAGCACCAGCTTTACAATCTCTTTGTTTGGTTTTATCACTTTCTAATGTAGTGACAGATCTTTGTTGTCCACTTATTTGGTGTCAATTTGTCCCTACTGATACACTATTGGCTAACATTTTTGAGAGACTTTCACCCAACTGCTATTTTGGTTTTTAGGTATTTTTGGTTGGTTGGTTTTTGTTTCGTTTTGTATTGTTTTGTTTTGAGACAAGATCTCGCTTTGTAGTTTAGGCTGGCCCTGAACTCACTAAGCAACCCAGTCTAGCTTTGAACTCAGCAGTCCTCCTGCCTCTGCCTCCTGAGTGCTGGGATTATAAGTGTGAGTCACTATACGGCATTGTGGTGTGTGGTACTGGGGATCAAACTCAGGACTTTGTGCTTGCCAGGCAGACACTGGAACCACTGAGCTAAATCCCCAGCTCCTCTAATTGCTTTTTTTTTTTTTTTT
>PVIC010035014.1:0-19275 GCA_004025085.1 Thryonomys swinderianus | reverse complement strand
AAAAAAAAAAAAAAAAAAAAAAAAAAAAAAAAAAAAGAATTCAATTAAAAATAATAAAATCTTTTTCCCTAAGGTCAGAGAAAAGACAAGAGTGTCTACTCTTGTAATTTCCATTCATTACAGTACTGGAAATTCTAGCCAGATTAATTAGGAGAGAAAAAAATACTAACGCTTTCTATATAAAAATCTATAAAGATTCCACCAAAAAGTGATAGAACAAATCAACAAATAAATGAATTTAGTAAAGGTCTAGGACATAAAATAAACATATAAAAACAGTAGCATTTCTATAAAATTAACAATCAAAAATCAAGAAGAGAGCTCTACTTGTAATAGATATGAAAAAAGAAAATATTTAAACCTAAATTTAATCAATGAAGTAAGCCTGTACATTTGATCAGTACATTGAAAAATATAAAATATTGATGAAAGAAACTGAAGAGAAAAAAATGAAAAGATATTCTATGTTCACAGATCAGAAGTTAATATTTCTAAAATGTCCATGCTACGCAGTTATGTAAATTCAATGCACTCTTTTCAATATTTCAATGACATTATTCATAAAAATGTCCTAAAATCTGACTGATAATTTCACTTATATGTAAATTTGTGATGTTGCTTTATGTGTTCCAGTTACGGTACGTTACTTCTTGTCTTAGCACATTTTGTAATTTTTCTGTTGTTGAAAGCCATATATACTCTATGTTATATCAGCAGTAGGTACTGATGTAAGCTGGACTTCAGCGCATTTATACTAATTCAGTGAAGAATTTGGTCTGTGCTTGCTGTTTGTTCTCCTCGTGGTTACCATCGTCTGATCTTGTTTTCCTCTTCCTATTTGGGATTGGCTCTTCCCTTTGTGCTGCAGCTCAGAGATAATCTGTCTCTTGCAGCAATCCTCGCTTAAATCCAGTGTTAATTTAGCTGGAAGTTCATTAGTTTGTGACAGTCCATGGGAGGAGGAAAGAACTCTATAATCTTTGTATTAAATTTTAATCTTTGGAATGGACCTGTGTTTTGGAAGCATGGCTTTTACAATTTTTTTTTGTCTCTCTTCCAGGGTGTCCTGGATTCAACTGTATGCCTCTGCCAAAAAATGTGGAAATTCTAACCTCTGATATGTGTGAACATTATCTTATTTGGATACAGATAGTCCCTGACTTAAAATGGGTTGACTTATGACTTTTTACTTAATTAATTTCCCATTTTTGGCACAAAATACTTGACACCCACAAATTAAATGAGCAAAGTTTCATATTGTTTTTGTACTGGAACTTGAACTCAGAGCCTTGTGCTTGCCAGCTAGTGGGACCACTAAATTATATCCGCAGCCAGGAAAGTTTTATTTTGCCTTAGTTTGTAGAGGTTTCTTACTAAGGCAGAGTACCGTGGCAGAAGGGCATGGCAGAGGAGAAATAATACATAGCATGGCAGGCAAGAGGCAGCAAGCAGCAGCAGCAGCAAGCCTCTCTTCCCCTTGTATCCCACTGAAGCTGGAAGCCCTTTTGAGTGTTGCCACCCGCATCCAGGCTGAGGCTTCCTAATGCACATACCCTGAACTATGATTAAACCAATCAGTGGACTAATTAACTACCACATATCATTAATCTATAGTTATGGGAATTCAGGTGTGGGATGGAAGGCTGGATTGAATTCTACTTGGGAGGAGGGAGTAGGGATAGCAAGTTGTACCTTTCCTGGGTCTGTTTGTTTGCATGTTGGTGCCAGCCAGTTTCAAGGAGAGAACCAAGCGCGGGGGAGGTATGAATAAAAGAAAACACACTTTTTTGTGCAGTATACAAATTCTGAGAGCTTAATAAACTTTCTTGGAATCCTGGATCACATGGTTGCTCACTTCTGGACTGGGCGAGTCTAATAAAAGTGAGAAGCACTGTCAGATTGAGGCTCTCTGTCCACTAGAGACAAGAGTCCCCTTCCCCTCTTCCACATTATCTTTGCATCCTTTGCCTTTTGTCTGGGTTTGTTCCCCAGTCAGAGATAAACTCATTGGCTGCTTCCTACACCTATTCACACAGCATAGATCGAGTCATCTCTAAAAAGCCCCACCTATGAGTGCATGAGACTTCAGCAGAACATCTAAATACAGGCCTTAGTAAGGATGCAAAAGCTGTGTGTTCCTAGTAGAAACTGTCTGTGAAACTGTGAAGTTTGATCTTTTCCCAGGTTATGTGGTATAGTACTCTCTCACCATGCCAGGAGTAGCAGTGAGTCCCGGATTGCAGTCAACTACAGGATCATGACAAGAAATGATGCTCCACCAGACATATCCACCCCGCAGCTCAGGCCCATGCAACCCTGGACAGCTAGTCATGGTGAACTCACAAACTTTTAATGTTATTGTGTGATTTTTAGTGATATTTTTCCTGTTTCAGTAGCAGGGTGCTTGGGCACAGACTGGCCAACAGAAGCCTGTGTGAAAGAGGGTGCAGTCTCTGCTTCTTGAACTGCTACACAGTCAGTGGAGTCAAAACCCACATATAGCAGATATTGTATGAGTTTGGCTAATATTGGAAATGTTATAATAAAATATAAAAAATAATGTTTTACTTATACACATTAAGTGTGTTATATATCTTATATGTGGCTCAAATAATTCCTTTTTACTCAGTGTAACCCAGGCCAGCCAAAAGTGTAGATTTGCATAGTCTACAGTATACCAGTTGGCTAGGCTTTGATAAATGGTGGACTAGGTATATTAAGTGTATTTCACTTACATTTTTAGCTTATAATGTGTATATCAAGATGTAACCCTTTTATTATAAATCATGGAACATCTAAAGAGTTATTGTAGATGCAATCAAGTTAAAATAAAAGTACAGTGGATTAGGCGAGGGATCAAACCCAATGAATGATGTCTTTATAAGCAGAGAAATTTGAAGACGAGACTGAAGTGATGCTGCCACAGCAAAGCTATGCGAAGAACTGCTGCCACCCAAGAGAAATGAGGAAAAAGGATTTTCTCCTAGAGCAGTGATGGCAAAGATTTTAGCATTTTCAATGATACAAACAGCCCACTGTGGTGTGCATGCCAGGGCTTTGCCGCCACCATCCTAGAGCCTTTGAAAGGAATATGGTTCTGTTAACACCTTGATTTCACATTTTACCCTGAAGAACAGTGAGAAAATTCTTGTTGTTTAAGATATATAGTTTGTGTGAATTGTTGGGGAAGATCTGGGTATCTAATATACAGGAGTATAGCTCTCCTTACCCCTATGTAATAACTTCTGTGGTTGTAAAATGTCTGGTGTATGACTTTGAAACCCTCTGTCCTCTATGTTCAGGCTTTGTTCTTTCTTTCTTTTTTTGTTAAGTGATAGAGGGAGCTGGAGTACGACTGGAACAGGATAGAGTTCCCCACACTTAACTGGGTTGGAATTTTACTGTTGCCTTGCACTATTTTTTGTCTTTCTTGGAACTTTCAATGTTAACTTGGAGATAAATAGCTAGGTCTCAACTCTGGAAAACATTCAGACCACGTAGGAAGTATTTGTCACTGAACAATAAAATGAACAGTAAAATTAACACTACTGAAATGCACATTTACATGATGAATATAACAAATTTTATGTTATTGTTACCATAATTTTAAAAAGTGTATGTCCAAAAATCTCTTACCAAAATGATCTTCATGTTGCTGCCAAGTACAATTCAGGAATTTGGCGGCTGTATGGTGCCAATGGATGGTTAATGAAAATAAATTTTTGAACATGGGTTGTTGAAAGGTTTGACATATCACTCCTCCCTTCAGCAAGTGCCAGAGATGGCTCTGCAGGTGAGACAACCTGTGGCACCACATCCTGGAAGAATGGACAGTAAGAAAAGATATTAGAAATAATAAAGTAACTTTCATGATATCATAGGAATAACATTACAGATATAACCATGTAAAAGAACAGATTTAATTAATTCAATTATAGAAAATTAGACAAACGAGAAATTCCAAAAAGCACAATATCTTAAAGTAATCAATTTAGGCTAATATAAAGAAGCAACAAATGAGATTATAATAAATTAGAAAGCTATGTAACTGCAGAAGATCTGTGTACTTGTTGATGTGAACCTGCTTAATGACTCCATGAACATACAGCAAAATAACTAAATTCACAAAATGCTCATTTTGAGTGGAGTTGTGTGCATGTATGTGTGAAGGCTCTTGGATGAATACGTGATGAAGGGATAGGACTTCATATTGATGTGGAATGAGACCAACCCACATACACTAAAGTCACAGTTATGACATTCATAGAATTCACTGATGATGTGGAAACATTCTGAAATTATGAAATTAAGGACTCACATTAAATTTAATGAGATTTTGTGGAAGACAGTATAGAAAAGCCCCTCCTGCAATATGGGTTACATTTCTTTTCTTTACTGTTTGCTGTTACCTAACCTACCTGTAGATATTATCTAAAATAGGGGCTAGAAAACTATACTTCACAACTTAAAAATGGAACTTACAACTTTAAAGAGTTGTAAACAAAAACAAAGAAAATGTAAGATCAAGATGAAATATGCTCTGAATAGCCTAGAATATTTTCTATTGTCCTTCAAAGGAAAAATTTTCTAACCTTCCGTCTCATATTCAATTTTTACTAATTACTGAATGTTTGTAATACAGAATAGTGATGTTGATTTGGGAGA
Source organism: Thryonomys swinderianus (assembly GCA_004025085.1). Taxonomy (NCBI): domain Eukaryota; kingdom Metazoa; phylum Chordata; class Mammalia; order Rodentia; family Thryonomyidae; genus Thryonomys; species Thryonomys swinderianus. Next base: position 14,610 of record PVIC010035014.1, on the reverse strand, counting down.
ACAGGTCTACATATATGACATATCTTGATCATTTTAAACTTTTAAAAATAGATTTTATTGGTATATTTTATATACACATATGACTACTCTCAACATTGAGAATTTGTACCAGTATATGACACAATTTAATTCTCATTTTTCCCATACCCTAACCCACCCTGCAACTCCCCCATCCCCTATGTACATAAGCTTTGCTTCCTTATTTTTACCATCAAGTGTTTTTTCCCTTCTTTACTCACCCCTTTGAATATTGTTATTCCATAATATCGATCATACATTCTACAACTCATTTATATCTTCAGTGTCTCCTAACAGAGAAAAGATATGGTATTTACACATCTGTAACCTATTTATTTCACTTATGAGTATATCCTCAAGTTATGTCCATTTGACTATAAGTTACTCAAAGCTATCATTCTTTATGGCAGAGTAATACTCCATTTCATTAAAAAACATTTTATTTATCCAGTCTCCAGTTGATGGGCATTTGCACTGATTCCAAGATTTAGCTGTCACAAATAGAGGTGCTATAAACATGGGTGGACATATGTCACTGTGATATTAATCCTTTGATTCTTTTGTGTATATCCCTAGCAGGGGAATAGCAGGGTCAAGTGGGATCTCTAGTCCTAGTTTTTTGGGGTACATAATCACTGCTATGAATTTTCCTTGTAGAACTGCTTTCACTGTGTCCCATAAATTCCTGTATGCTGTTGACATTATCATTTAATTGTAGAAACTATTTAATGTCTTCTTTAATTTCTTCCATGACCCACTGGTTGTTCAGCAGTGTTGTTTAATTTCCCTGTGTTTGAGAGGATCTTGGAATTTCTTTTGCTATTGATCTCAAGGTGCTGTTGTCCGATAGTATGCCGGGGATAAAACCAATTACGCCGAATTTACTTAAGCATGCTCCGTGAACTTCTATGTGGTCTATTTTGGAGAATGACCCGTGGGCAGCTGAGAAGAATATGCATTCTAATTTTGTGGGATGAAATACTCTATGGACGTCTATTAAGTCCATTTGTTCAAAAGTTTGGTTGAAGTATTTAATTACTTGTTTAGTTGTTGATCTGTCTGTGACTGCAGGGTATTGAAGTCTCCTACTACTACTATATTAGCGCCTATCTGGCATTTCATATCCATTAATATTTGTTGTATATAGTTGGGTGGGCTAGAATTTAGTTCATAAATATTTATGAATGTCATCTCTTTCTCTTGGGTTGTTCCCTATACAAGAATGTGGTGGCCTTCTTCGTCTCTCTTAATCAGTTTTCATTTGAAATTCATTTTATCTGCAAATAAGATGCCACTCCTGGCTTTTTGCAGTTTCCTGTCACATGGAGAATTGTTTTCCATTCTTTTACTTTCAGTCTATGGCTTTCTTTCTGAATTAGGCATGTTTCTTGTATACAGCTTATTGCTGGATCTTGTTTCTTAATCCATTTTGCTAATCTGTATCTTTTAATTGACTGATATGACTGATATGGTCTGATTAATACCTGTTGTTTTTTCCCCTTTCCATTCAGTTTCTTGCCTTTCCCAATGGATTAACTATGCAGGGTCTCACAGGTTTGTGACTTGCATTGTTTTTTTCCAAGATATTCTTTATATCTGGAAGTAAAGGTTGTATTTTTGAAGTTTTTCAGGTGTTCTTTGTCATGAAAGTATCTTATTTCCCTACTAATTTTTTATACTAAATGACAAATATTTATTGGATAATATAAATAGTATTCTTTAAGTAGCCTCAGGCAGTGTTTGCCAACATTTTAGTCTTTGCACATTATTTTCATGATTTTTAATTGAATTCTTTATTGGTACATTTTATATACAACTCACAATCACACTCAACACTGGAGAATTTGTACCAGTATATGACACAAGTTAATTCTCATTTTTACCCATATCCCTATCCACTCACAATCCCCCACCCCCTATATACATGCTATTTTTTCCCCAAATCATATTTATTCTTTCCCCTCTTTACGCTCCCCCACCACATTCTCTCTGAATAGTTCTTATTTTACAAAATCTATCATACATTCTAGAACTCATTTACATCTATAGGTTCTCATACAGAGAAAAGATACGGTATTTATGTAACTGTGATCTATTTATTTCACTTATTAGTGTACCCTCAAGGTGTATCCATTTGCACATAAATGAATGAAACTTGTAGATAGTTTTGGAGGATACATTAAGGTAGGTTGGAAGCTGTTTTCCTCCAAGGCTTGAAACATTTCACTCCAAGCTCTCCTTGCCTTGAGTATTTGCATTGAAAAGTCTGCTATGGGGCCGGAGGGTTAGCTCAGTGGTTCTGGTGCCTGCCTTGCAAGTGCAAGGTCCTGAGTTCGATCCCTGGTAACCACATACAATGCTGGGCGTGGTGACTCACGCCCACCAGCCATCAATACCACACACCACAGTGCCGGACATGGTGGCTCACGCCTGTCATCCCAGTACTTGGGAGGCAGAGACAGGAGGATTGCTGAGTTCGAGGTGTGCCTGGACTACATAGTCAGCTCAGAGCCAGCCTGAACTACAAAGCGAGACTGTCTCAAAGAAAAAAAAAAAAAGTCTGCTATGATCCTGATGGACTTACCTTTGTATAAATTTTTTTTCTTTTCTCTAACTGCTTTCAGTATTTCATTCTTTTGTTGGATATCTGCAACCTTGATAATTATATGCCCAGGTGTAGATTTTTTATCATGGCCTTTTAGAATCCCATATGCCTCATTTATCTGTCTGTCCAATGTTTTCCTTATCCTGTGAGTTTTCTGCCATTATATATGTGAACAATTTTTTTATATCTATTGCACTGTCTCCTACTTCCTCAGTGACTCCAATCAGTCTTATAGTATTTTTCTTTCTATCGTCTAGGAGCTATTGGATTGATTTCTCATGGTCCCTTGTCATTTTCCATAAACTATTCCTTTCCTGTTTATTGGCTACAGTCCTATCTTCTAGGTCTGAAATTTGGGCCTCACATTCACTCATCCTACTTCTCAAACTTTTGCTGGAGTTTGTAATCTCATAGAACTGTTTTATTTTTCTTTCTTTCTTTTTTTTTTTTTAAATAATACTGGGGATCAAACTTAGGACCCTGTGCCTCCAAGGTAGGCGTTGGTACCACTTGAGCTTCCCTGGCCTGTTTGAAGCTACTTAACAGGTTCCACTGCTTTTGGAATCTGAGATTCTAGCATATTTCTGATCTCTTTAGTGTTACTAATTGTATCTTTCACTATAGACAGTATCTTTGTTTTTTTATCTCAGAGACTATTTCTGATTTTCATTTTGCTAGATCTTCTTCCATTACCATCTCAGAATGTCCTGGTGATTGAGCTTCAGTTTGCTCTATTTTCCTTTTCCTGGATCCCCCTGTGGTGATGATCTTTGTATATGGATTTTTGAATTTTTTTCTGATTTCTATTCCTTGGTCATTGCTGATTTTACTGGTTCAATTCCCTGCCTGCAATATATACGGGCTCACTCCCCATCCTTACAAGCACTCAGTGTGTGTGTGTGTGGGGGTTCTTTTTTTAATTATATGATTCTCTTTATATAACATTCCAGAATAGGCAAATTCATAGCATGTTAGCATTTGGTGAGGGGTGGAGCAAGGTGGAAGGAACATGGGAAATGACTTTAATAAACCCAGGGTTTCTTTGCAGAGTGAAAAAATGTTCTAAAATTAGATAGTGCTGATGGTTATACAACTTTGTAAATATAGTAGAAATCAATAAATTATACCATTACATGGATTTTTTTTTAAAAATTGAATTCTTTATTGGTACATTTTATATATAGCTCACAATCACACTCAATATTGGGGAATTTGTACCAGTATATGACAGAAGTTAATTCTCATTTTTTTTTTTGAGGCAGGGTCTCGCTTTGTAGTTCAGGCTGGCCCTGAGCTCACTATGTAGCCCAGGCAAGCCTGGAACTCAGCAATCCTCCTGTCTCTGCCTCCCGAGTGCTGGGATGACAGGCGTGAGCCACCACACCCGGCACTGTGGTATGTGGTACTGATGGCTGGTGGGCGTGAGTCTCCATGCCCAGCATTGTATGTGGTTACCAGGATCGAACTCAGGACCTTGTGCTTGCGAGGCAGGGGCTGGAACCACTGAGCTAAATCTCTGGCCCCAGAGTTAATTCTCATTTTTACCCATATCCCTACTCTTCCTACAACCCCCTATCCCCTATATACAAATAATTTCTTTTTATTTTTAAATCTTATTTATTCTTTTCCCTCATTACTTTTCCCTACTGTGTGTGTGTTCTTGATGAGAGCCTTTTTGACTAGGTTAAGATGAAACTTAGCCAGGTGTTTTCTTTTTTTTTGCAGTTTTCTTATGGCTAAAATTATGAATGTTTTCCACATATTTACTAGCAATTTGTACTTCTTCTTTGAGAAATATCTATTCAGTTCATTTGTCAATTCTGATTGGGTCATTTGTTTCTGAGCTTAATTTTTTGAGTTCTATATATTTTCTAGATATCAGTCCTCTATCAGAACAGTAGCTGGAAAATATTTTCCTATTCTGTAGGTTGTCTCTTTCCTCTGCTGCTTGTTTTCTTTGCTCTACATAAGCTTTCTAATTTCATATAACCCCCTTATTAGTTGTTGATATTATTTGTTGTTCTAGTGAAACACTATTCAGGGAGACTTTTCCCATGCCTCTGGCTTCACGTGTTTCCCTTGTTTTCTTCTAGCAGTTTCAGTTTCTCTTTTTATATCTGTCTTTGATCCATTTTGACTTGATTTTAGTACAGGGTGAGAAATAGTTTTGAAATTCTGCATGTGAATATCCAGTTTCCCAGTACCATTTACTACAGAGACCACCTCTTCTCTAATGTAAGCTTTTGACTCATTGTCAACAATCAGACAGCTCCAAGTGCATGGCTATTTTCTGTGCCTTCTGGTCTATTTCACTGTTCTATACATCTGCTTTTGTTTGTTTTGGTATCATGTTGTATTTATTACTATAGTTTTGTATTAAGCTTGAAATCTGGTATTTTGATAGCTCTAGTTTGTTGTTTGGCTTAGAATTGCTTTCATTATTGTAAATCTTGCAGGATTCAGTATATTATGATCTTTTAATTCTGTGAAAAATGTTGCTTTATTTAATAAGGATTGCATTAAACCCATGGATTGCTTTTGTCAATACTGAAAATTTTGGGGCTGGGAATTTAGCCCAGTGGTGTCACTGCCTACCTTGGAAGTGCAAGGTGATGAGTTCAATCCCTGGTACCATAAAAAAAAATAGTGTCAATTTTTCTGACCCAAGAACAAGGGATGCCCATCTATTTTTCTAAAGTTTCTTTAATTTCTTTCACCAGAGTTGTATAATTTTCATTAGAGACTTCTTTGAACTACTTGATTAGGTTGATTTCTACATATTCAATCTCTTTTTGAAGATATGGTGAATGGAATTACTTTTCAGATTTCCTTCTCAGTGGGTTCATCATTGGTGTAAAGGAATGAAATTCATTTTTGTGCTGGTTTTATGTGTGTATGTAGTGTTTTTTTATCCTGTCACTTTACTGAATTTGTTTATCAGAACTAAGAGCACCCTTGTGGAGACTGCTGGGTCTTTCATGTAAAGAATCATATCTTCTGCAAATAGGAATAATTTGATTTCTTCCTTTCCTATTCATAGTATTTTTAGTTTTCTCTTGTCTGATTGCTCTGGTTGAAAACTTTTAGTACTAGTTGAACAGGGTTGGTGAGAATGGTTACTCCTTTCTTGTTCCTGATTTTAGAGAAAGTGCACTTAGTTTTTCCCCATTCAATATATTAGCTGTGGATTTGTTACATGTGGTTTTTATATTGAGGTAAGACTTTTATATGTATTTTCATTAGGGGTTTTGTAATGCAGCTATGTTGGATTTTGTTGAAGGCCTTTTCTGCTTCCATTGAGATTATCATATGATTTTTATCCTTGAATCTATTTATGTGGTAGATAGATTTATATATGGTGAATTATCTTTTCCACTTATAGTTGGTTTGGCAGATCAAACCAATTTACTCATCATGTACAACATTTTTTCTTTTTGAGACAGGGTCTCGCTGTGTAGCTCAGGCTGGCCCTGAGCTCACTATGTAGCCCAGGCAAGCCTGGAACTCAGCAGCCCTCCTGCCTCTGTCTCCCGAGTGCTGGGATGACAGGCGTGAGCCACCACCCCCAGCCCCGTGGTATGTGGTATTGATGGCTGGTGGGCGTGAGTCTCCACACCCAGCATTGTATGTGGTTACCAGGATCCAACTCAGGACCTTGCGCTTGTGAGGCAGGCACCGGAACCACTGAGCTAAACCTCTGGCCTTGTGTGACCTTTTTAATGAGTTTTTGAATTTCATTTGCAAACCTCATTGAGGACTTTTGTATTTATAATCACCAAGGTTACTGGTCTGTAGTTTGCCTCTTTTGTTGTTGTCAAGTCCTTATCCAGCTTTTGTACTGAGACAATGCTAGATTTATAAAATATATATAGAAGCATTCCTTCCTCTTTTATTAGATGGAAAAATTAAAGGAGCATTGATGTTGGTTCTTCTTTAAAGTTCTGGTAAGATTTGGTGGCAAATCTATTGGGTCTTGGGCTTTTTTGGTTGCTATGGTTTTATTATTACACCAATCTCAATGCTTGCCATTGATCTCTTTAGACTTTTAATATCTTCTTTGTTAAATTTTGGTTAGATTTATCCTTGCTTTTGGGCCTTTCTTCATCTGTTCTACATTACATTTTTAAAGAGGAACGATGGTTTCATTTTAAATGCCCATCAACTGGAGACTGGATAAAGAAGATGTGTTTTTTCTATAAAATGGAGTATTACTCTGCCTTAAAGAACGACAAGCCTGAGTTATTTATACTCAAATGGATGTGCCTTCAGGACATGCTCATAAGTGAAATAAATAGGCCACAGATGCATAAATATCATATCTGTTCTCTGGTATGAGAAACTGAAGATGTTAGTAAGTTCCAGAATGTATGATGGGTAGTGTGAAATAGAAAATATTCAAAGAGAAATGTGGTGGAGTGGTGAGTAATGAGGGGCAAAGAAAGATGCAATGGTAATTTAAAAAAGGGAAACAAAGCTTATTTATTTAGGGGGTGAGGGGTTGTGGAGTGGGCAGGGGAATGGTAAAAAATGAGAATTAAATCATGTCATATACTACTGGTATAAATTCCCAATATTGAGAGTGATCATGATGTGTATATACAATCTACCAATAAAGATAAAAATAAACTAAAAAGAAAACCATAAAAAACCCAAAAACCTCCCATGTGGTCTCATGATTTTCCTGTAATAGAATAATTTGCTGTTTCATAATCAAAATTATGTTTTTGAAAGCTTCACAACCTTTGTAGGCTAAAGCCATCTTAATATAAATTAAGGTCCCACAAATATCTATCACAACAATGGAAAGTTTTGGAGAACAGCCATAGCTAGAAATTCCAGTCAGAGTACCAATTATATAATAGGTCAGTGTGAATATTTTTGTGGTTATTACTAAGAAGTATTACCTTCTAGAAGGCTGAAAGCCAAGATTCCATTTAGCTACTGTCAGTTTTCTTTCAAATGCCTTTCAGATTTGTCCTTCTCTTTCCATTCTTATAGATGCCTTCATCGCTTAGTACCTGGACTATTGCCACAGACTAGATGGTTTCCTTGCCTTCAGTCCATCCATATTCCAAACCACTTTCCATATTATTACAAGATTAATCTTCTTAAAACACTTTTATCATGCTACTGTCTTTACTAAGACTTACTAAATGTCATCTTCTTTGTAACATATCCCTAGCCTTTTTTTTTTTTGAGGCAGGGTCTCGCTTTGTAGTTCAGGCTGGCCCTGAGCTCACTCTGTAGTCCAGGCAAGCCTTGAACTCAGCAATCCTCCTGTCTCTGCCTCCCGAGTGCTGGGATGACAGGTGTGAGCCACCACGCCCGGCCCTAGCCATTTTAGGAGAAGTCAATACTACCTTGCTTAGTGTCTGCACGGGTCTCTATCCATATACTTATCAATGTACTTCAAACATATATCATAAAAATCTATACAATTATTATCCTCTTGCCATTTTCCATGAGCTCCTTAAGGGCAGGCAAAAGGTTTGAGCAATCTACTGACAATATAGTAAAATCTTTACATAATCAGACTATATGGCCAAACCACCTGGAAAATCTGATCAACATATAGTATCCTCTTTCTCCCAGGCTCTTCCCCTCATTCTTCTTACTTATCAACTCATTAAGAGAACTTCCCTGACACTCTAGGTAACTAGTTAATTGTTGGAGATAGAAATTTTTCACTTGACTGCCCAATATATACACATATCAAAATACCACACAGTGCCCCATTAATATGTACAATTTTTGTATTTTGACATATTAGTTTAAAATTAAATTTAATTAGTGTTTTATAATTTTATTTTTAAATTTTTCTTTGTTGTCATCCTTTCACCTTCTCTTTTTTATCCTCTCCCTTCACCTCTTCATTTTTACTTACTTTACTCTCCATGTCTCAGCCTGTCAAGAGCAACACATCACAATCTTTATCGGCCGCTATAAAAAGAAAAAACAGAGGGCAGACTGAACACAGAGTTGGAGAGGTAGGCAGGGCTCTGAGTAAGCTGATTTGAAGGGTTCTGAAATTAGGCATGACTGGAGAAATCAAATGTCTACTGCAAATGAACAGGCAAAAAATCTTGGTAGTAAGGAATGACTTTCAAGATAGTAGAGTGATGATTTTGAAAATCCTCTCTCCAAAACAAAAACAAAATTGGATGAAATAACAAAACTACCCTTCTATATCCTTGGACATTGACCAGGACAAGTACAAAATTGAGTCATATTACTATGAGAACAGTTACTGAACTTCAATGAGAAAAATGGACTCTGTGGTATTTTAGCATTACACCACTTCTACATTACCCCTAGTTCCATGTCACAGAAGATACGATACTAGTAAGTTTGTGCCTATGCTCAAGAGAAACCGGGAAGTGCCTCAGTTACTTCCTAGTCCCTGATCAAATGTAAGGTATTGTGCAGACAGAAAGTTAACAGCTGGTTATAGCTAGAATGCCTGAATTTTGAATGTATCCCACAACCTACCCATAGATGTTCTCCTCCTTCATTGGTTCAAAATGCTCAAGCACAATATCTGAAGAATCATCAGATGCCCATTAAGATAAAGTTTCAGGCTGGCCCTTAGGAAACTAACCTTCAAAGTAAACATAAGAGCAATAGTTTTAAAAATAACGAGAGATATTAGACACACACTGCAGGAGAGGCCAGAATTTTCACTGAGGAAAGAACCCAAGAGCACCATGTTCCAGAATGGCAGTGGCCTAAGGAAATTGTTTCTCAGGATTGGTTTCAGAGTGCTCAGTGGTCCAGGCCCTTGACTGCTAGAGCCGAAAGCAAAGGAAGACTGCCCATTGTTCCAGCTGACAGTAGACCTTGGTTGGCATCATCCATGTGGTGCTGGCGTTAGGTGCCCACAGAAGGAAAGCGTTGTGGAGTCAGGAAGGTTTCTGCCCAGATTTCAGAAGAAAGCCTGAAAAAGTGAATACCCAGAAATTAACCTAACCAAGGAGATGAGTCCAAGCAGTGTGCCCCGGAGAGAGTAGTATATGAAGCTGAAGGAGCAGTGGAGATCCTAGAGGGTTGGAGAATCCAGGGACATGGGTGATTTGAGGAAGCTGCAAGGAAGAGCAAAGCTTGCTTACGACAGAAGTTATGGGAGCTACAATCATCTCAGCGCCTTTGGGGATGTAGAACCATGCCAACACTTTGAAGTTCACATCTTGCCATGAGCTGCCTCAGACTCTGGACATGGAACTACAGGACTTGGTGTTTGCCCTGATGGATTCTGCACTTGCTTTGGCCCCATTCTTTTCTGTCTCCCTATTTGTATCTTTTGGAATGGTAATGTTTATTTTGTGTCATTATACGTTGGAAATGTTTAACTTTCTTCTAATTTGTACAAGTGTTTGTAGCTAAAAGTTTGCCTTAAATCTCAGGGGAGACTTTCGAGTGGAACTGTTCAGGAGAAACTGTTAGGACTTTGGCAACTCTTGGAGATGAAGTAAATGCCTTTTGCATAAAGGGATGTGCATGAATCTTTGATGGGGGCAGGGTGGAATGCTATGGCTTGCATCTGGAGGTCCCCCAATCCCTTGTATGGGTCATAGGTGTGGTTTTACAGAGGTGGCTGGACCTAGAGTGTGTGATACTGGGATTAAGGATGTGATACTGGGATTGATTCATGGTGCAATGCTGGAATTAAGGGTACCCCACTTCGGATGTAAGTGTTGCTCACGCTACAGGAAGTTAGCCTGGATAAAATATAAAGGACAGAGAGTTGCAGTTTGTCATCTGCTTCTTTTCTGCCTTCTGCTTGCCCTGAACTGTTTGTCCTCCACAGTGCCCCTCTTCCATGCCACCCTGCCCTGGAGCCAGACATGAACTGAAACCTCTACAACCCGTGAGGTGCAATAAACATTTCCTTCTTTATCTTTTAAAGGATGTTGTATATTTTGTCTCAAGAATGAGCAAAATAGGTGACACAATACCACAAGGGATGAAAGAGAAAATTTTCCCTCTGTTGCTGAAATTAAATTACTATTAATCAAAAGTAGATGCCGTGTGTGGTGGCTCACGCCTGTCATCCCAGCACTCAGGAGGCAGAGGCAGGAGGATTGCTGAGTTCGAGGTTGGCCTGGGCTCCATAGTGAGCTCAGGGCCAGCCTGAACTACAAAGCGAGACCCTGTCTCAAAAAAAAAAAAAAAGTAGATGATATACATGTTGAAATCCCAGAATAATCAACAAAAATCTAGAATATAAAATCATGACAAAGCATTAAAATTATGTACAAGAAAATAGATCTATAACACTTTTTAAAAGTAGTAAAGAATGGGAAGAAGTGGAAAGCTTTCCTCTAAAATCAGGAATAAGATAAGGTTGTCCACCATCACCATTCCTGCTCAGTATAGTACTTGAAACATCAGCTGGAGCAGTCAGGCACAAGAAAGAAATGAAAGGAAATGGATAGGAAAGGAAGAAGATAAATTATCGTTATTTGCAAATGATTTGATTCTTTATATAGAGTAGCCAAAAAATCCTTCCAAAAGACACCCCAAATTAATACTCATATTCAATAATGTAGCAGGATCCAAAGTGAACACACAAAAATGAATAGCACTTCTATACGCTAATAATAAACTCTCCAAGAAAGAAATTAGAGAAACAATTCCTTTCACAATAGCATCAAGAAAAATTAAATACCTAGGAATTAACCTAACTGAGAAGTGAATGATTTCTACAATGAAAATATATCTACAGAGTATTTCACCCCACAAAGCCAGAATTTACATTCTTTTCCACTGCCCATGGAATATTCTCCAAAACACACCACATGCTAGTTCATAGAACAGGTTTAAGGAAATGCAAAGGAAGTAAAGTTATCCCCTGTATACTGTCAGACCATAATGCCTTCAAAGTGGAGCTGAATAGCAAAAGAAATTCCAAGATCATCACAAATACTTGGAAACTGAACAGCACACTACTGACCAACCAATGAGTCACAGAAGAAATTAAACAGTTGTTATAATTACATGATAAATCCAGTACAACATACAGGAATCTATGGGACACAATGAAAGCAGTTCTACAAGGGAAAGTCATAGCAGTGAATGCCTACACTAGGAAAACAGAGCAAACTCAAATAAACAATCTAATGCTGAACCTCAAGTTACTAGAAAAAGGAGCAAGAAAAACCCAAAGCTCATACTAGGAAGAAAATTATAAGGATCAGAACAGAAATTAATGCAATGAAGACCAAGAGAACAATATAAAAAAATCAATGAATCTAAGAGTTGGTTCTTTGAAAGGATAAACAAAATTGACAGACCCTTAGCCAACCTTATCAAACAAAAGAAGGAAAAGGCTCAAAACCATGCTATTAGGAATGAAAAGGGGGAAGTTACCACTGATCAGGTGGAAGTCCAGAGGATAATAAACACATATTTTGAAAACCTGTATTCCAATAAAATAAAAAATGTAGAAGGATAGATTCCTGACACATAGGAACTTCCAAAGTTGAATGAAGAAGATATAGAAATGTTAAACACCCCAATATTAATCTGTGAAATTGAAAATGTAATAAAAACCCCACCAACAAAGAAAAGCCCTTGTCCTGATGGCTTCACTGCTGAATTTTCCAAAACACTTAAAGAACAGTTAATGCCAATATTTCTGAAACTCTTTAATGAAATTGAAGGGGAAGCAGTACTCCCAAATTCATTCTTGGAAGCAACGATTACCTTGATTCCAAAAGCAGAAAAAGACCCAACTGAAGAAGAGAACTACAGGCCGATCTCCTTAATGAATACTGATGCAAAAATCCTCAATATGATATTGGCAAACAAAATACAGAGAGTTATCAAGAAAATCATACACCCTGGTCAAGTTGGATTTATCCCAGGGATGCAAGTGTGGTTTAACATACATAAATGAATAAATGTAATACACTACATTAACAGACTCAAGAACAAAAACCATACGGCTATCTCAACAGATGCAGAAAAAGTATTCAACAAAATCCAACACCCATTCATAACAAAACCTTACAGAAAATCACAATAGATGGACTTTATCTCAAACTAATAAAAGTTATTTATGAGAAACCAAAAGCCAGCATCATCCTGAATGGTCAAAAACTGAAACCTTTCACACTAAAATCAGGAACAAGACAAGGATGTCTTCTGTCACCACTCTTGTTCAATATAATGCAGGAAACATTAGCCACAGCAATTAGGCAAGACAAAGAAAAAAATAAACATAGGTAAGGAAGAAGTTAAACTGTCATTATTCACTGATGGCATGATTCTCTACATAGAAGGTCCTAAAACCTCCACCAAGAGACTGCTAGACTTGATTGCCAAATATAATAGTGTAGCTGGTTACAAGGTCAGTGCTCAAAAATCAACAGCCTTTGGGGCCGGAGATTTAGCTGAATGGTTCTGGTGCCTACCTATCAAGTGCAAGGTCCCTGGTTCGATCTCCAGTAACCACATACAACAATACTAGGCATGGTGGCTCATGCCCACCAGCAATCCGTACCACATACCACAAATGCCAGGCTTGGTTCCTGAAGCCTGTCATCCCAGCACTTGGGAGGCAGAGGCAAGAGGACTGCTGAGTTTGAGGCTTGCCTGAGCTACATAGTGAGCTCAGGGCCAGCCTGAACTACAAAGGGAGACCATGTCTCAAAAATCAAAACAAAACAAAACAAAAAACCCAACAGCCTTTGTATACACAAACAACAGACTCACTGAGAAACAAATTGGGGAGTCAATCCCTTTCACAATATCATCCAATAAAATTAAATATCTAGGAATTAATCTAACAAAGGAGAAGAAAGACCTCTACTCTGCAAACTTCAAGACTCTTAAAAAGGAGATAGAAGAAGTTATTAGAAAATGGAAAGAAATCCCTTGTTCCTGGGTAGGAAGAACCAACATCGTCAAAATGGCTATACTCCCACAACTACTATATAGATGCAATGCAGTCCCAATTGAAATCCCAACAGCATACTTCACAGATCTAGAAAAAATTATCCAACAAATTCATCTGAAATCGCAAAAGGCCAGGAATAGCAAATGCAATTCTAAGCAACAAGGACACAGTGGAGGGTATTATGATCCCCAACTTGAAACTTTACTATAAAGTTACTGTGATAAAACTGCATAGTATAGGCCTGAGTATCAGTGGAGTAGATTAGAAGATCCAGAAAGAACTCCAGATACACTAAACTACCTCATCTTTGACAAAGGAGCCAAATACCCTCAGTGGAGGAAAGAGCCTCTTTAACAAATGGTGCTGGAAAAAGTGGGCTTTAACCTGCCAAAGACTAAAGCTATATCTATCTCTGTCATCCTGTATGAAACTAAAATCAAAGTGGATTAGAGACTTAAACATTAAAACAGAAACACTTAACCTGCTGCAAAACAGGGTGGGTAAAACTCTTGTAGACACTGGCTTAGGGAAAGACTTTATGAACAAAACCTCTATAGCATGAGATCTAGCAGAAGAAATCAACAAATGGGATCTCTTTTTATTAAAAACCTTCTGCAAAGCAAAGGAAACAACCAGCAGAGGGAAATGACAACCAACAAATTGGGAAAGAATCTTTACCAGCTGTCTCTCAGACAAAGGCCTACTGTCTAGAATATATAAGGAACTTTAAAAAAATCAGTCCCTCCTAATGTAAAGACCCAGTTCAAAAATGGGTAGCTGAAATGAACAGACACTTCCCAGAGGCAGAAGTCAAAGCAGCCAAGAAGCATATGAAGAAATGCTCAATATCGCTGGTCATTTGTGAGATGCAGATGAAAACAACACTAAGATTTCATCTCACTCCACAAAGAATGGCTGCTAGTTTTGTGCATGGTGAATCGACAATATATAAAGAACTCAAACAGATCAGCCTCCCCAAGTTTAAAGACCCAATTCAAAAATGGGCATCTGAAATGAACAGACACTTCTCAGAGGCAGAAGTCAAAGCAGCCAAGAAACATATGAAGAAATGCTCAACATCTCTGGTCAT